>JBBPBX010001676.1:45361-99273 GCA_038048925.1 Garcialebias charrua | reverse complement strand
TATATATATATATATATATGTATATATATATATGTATATATATATATATATATATATATATATATATATATATACAGCAAACCCTCGAGTTACGTCAGGGATTGGGACCTACGGGTGTGACTTAGGTCGATGTTGTCGTACCTCGCGGACCAAAAACACCTGCCTGTCGTAGGTCCGCGTTTCTGACATAGGTCGCGGCTATACCGCTAACGGAGCGCCGCACACATATTTAACGGCATGAGACTGAACAAGCAGACATACTAACATGCACAGAACTTTACATGTACAGTAAATGAATACTGTACAATAAATAAAAAATATAATGTCTTACTTTGAGCTGGTCAAAGCCTGCCTTCGTCTTTTAGCATCAGCTCGCACCCGTCCGAGCTCCCCCAGCTTCCTTACGCTCCACACACACACACGTGGTCAAAACTAGGTGCGTTTACATGGACATAAGTAATCAGATCAAACGGCCGATCGGATCAAAAGTGTGTCATGTAAACACCCCGTTCGGATCATTTTTTGTGTTTTCGGCGTGATCCGTCCTAATTTGTGATCAGTTCGAAACAGGTGGTTTACACCGATCCGTTACCCGTTCGGTGTGCATGTAAACACTTGATCTGTTCCGTTTATCAAACTGTCCTGACTGCGCATGTGCGCTGCGCACCCCCCCCCCCCCACTCCACCCCTCGTGTTTCCTTCTCCGCCTGGCTAGTGGGTAGATGCTAACGCATGGTGGGGAAGCAAAACTGGTCGGTGAGCGATGCAACATTTGTAATGGAAACGTTAAAATAGCTCAAAACTATCAAACGCCTTGACCGAACGTGTAGGAACACGGAGTTATTTAAACAAGTACATGAAAAGCTGGAAGAAGCTGGAGATCGCTGGAAGTGCTTGAAAGCTAAGTGCTACGAAGCTAAAAACAACAACGGGAGAAGTGTCTACGACCCCACCACTTTTTCATTTTACGTGTTGATGGACAAACTGATGACAGCTCTGCCACCACTTGCCATCACAGCAGGCAGCGGTGTGGATCTTATGAGGAGAGTAATCTGAGGACTACAGCCCCGAAGCTAACCAGAGGAGCATAGCATCCTTTCAGGTAAGTTAGACTCTTCAAACCACATTAACCCTCTGTACTGTATTACCTGGAGTAATTAGAAACAACAAATATGTTAAAATGTAATTATAATAAGAAATAAGAGTAGCTTTAGGGCAGTACAGTACTACTGTATTGTAGATTATAACACTACTTCAACTAACCACATAATTAACCTAACAAATTTCAACATATCAGGGGCCCAGTTAAACTTTATTTTGTTTGTTTTTCAGATGATGAGTCCAGCTTTGAAGAGGCAGCTGGCAGCAGCACACAACAGACAATGGCAGGTGATGGTGGCAGAAGATGAAAGAGTCCCACGTCTTCTACTGAGGAATCCCAAGAAGTTCACACATGTGCTTTAGAACAACTCAAAACTGATTTGAAAATGTTTCTCCACAACCATATGTTTCTTTGTCCCCTGACAGATCTGTAAATGTATTTTTTACACAGACATTAGGATTGATAGTTTATGGTACAATTAAGATGTCCTAACTTAATACAGTCAGATGGTTTAATAAGGACTCTGAGTTTCTGCATGACTCACAGGATAAAAACACATTTGCTGTTCTATCAGGATACAGAAACATACATTTTGGAAGTAAAATCGATTATTTTGTCACCAATTTTTAGTTGTCCTAAATCACATGCATACATTGAAATTGTGAAAGTATGTGATGAGTTGATAAAGAAGTTACTGAAGAAGTACAGTAACTGTAGTTTTAAATGACCAAAGAATGTTTTTTTGTTTTTGTTATCATTACAAGATTTGATCTGTGCACATGGTCTGTTTTGCACAAACGTTTTGAATGTTTAATTTTTGTTTTTCTGATATACCTCAAATTGCACTAAGAATGAAACATGTTTCTAACAAGCAATATCAATTGTTTACAAGAATTTGTTAAAATGTTTGGTCCATTAAAGAGCTCAGATGTTCACTAGTATTTGCAGTTTTTTATTGTGATAATATATTTATACAAATGTTAACTGCATGTGAACACAAATACATGACAAGTATCTTTTTAGAAGAACTCTACTGTGACTTCAGCAACCTGAAGGTCATCTCTACCTCCACCTGACTGAGCTAAGGTAAACTTTAAATGACTTGAGGAGTCAGACGAGGAGAGTTTGTGTATCCTTTGACGAGCCAGTCCAACAGCAGGTATGTTCCTCACAGACTGCAAAAAAAGAACATGCCAATATTTAGTGTTCAACTTTTTATTTGTTTAAAGGCATGGTTCAAACAAATTTTATTTTAAATAAAACTTTACAGTAAGTATGTCTACTGATTACTTAGCTGTAATAGTTGTAAAACTAAATACAATATAGTAAATGTTAGCCTTACATTTTGGCAACATTTAACTCCATTTGTTTAAAGACATGGTTCAAACAAACGTTTTTTTTTTTAAATAAAACTTTACAGCTAAGTATGTCTACTGATTACTTAGATACTAAATACAATATAGTAAATTTTAGCCTTACATTTTGGCAACATTTAACTATTTGTTTAAAGACATGGTTCAAATAAACATTTTTTTAAATAAAACTTTACAGCTAAGCATCTCTACTTTGAGATACTTAGCTGTAATCGTTGTAGTAAAACTAAATACAATATAGTAAATACAGTATTAGCCTTACTTTTGGCAACAGATGAGCCCTTTGATAGAGGTCTGAGTGGCGCAGGACATTGGCATCATGGACACTGATGCTCCAGAAACAGGAAAACAGAGGAAGAATAGTAATTAATAACAAATACAGACAGTATCACGCAGACAGGTAGAAAAGGAAAGGACAAAAAAGTTTAGCATACAGCGTTTTTATTATCTTACCAACAGTTGTTGTCCACGACAGCTTGGAGGACAGAGGACGTCCAGCGCTCTCATCCTGTGAATAAAAAAACTAAAAGCACGCGCTGCTTCACCTGTAGTTCAATCAGGGAGTCAGTAAAAACTCAGTCGCCGTCATTACAATCTGGTGCGGGTCCATTTTTGACGTCTTGTTTACTTTCGTCCCGGAAGTAACTTCTTCTTCTGTGGTTTTAACGGAAGTAACTTCTTCTTCGGTGTTTTTTTTAAGGGGAGTGTACCACTCTGCGCATGTCAGAACTTCTGATCAGAATAAAAGCCTGCTGCATGTAAACACACGTCATGAACGGATTGTGCCCATGTAAACGGTGCCATCTAATTATGCGATCAGAACACATTTCAATCAGGTCACAAAATTTTGTCCATGTAAACACAGCTACTGTTTAAAAGAAGGACTGTTAGCTTCTTAACTTCATACATTTGGAGCCAGAAAAAAAAAATCTTACTGAAAGCCGTTTCTCCGCGATGTTCCTCCATCCAAAACAAACTGCTCGGCGTTAGCTACGGTTAGGCCCCGCCATTAGCAGCATGTCAGTTCATTCAAAAAGGCTGTCGGCTTTGTATCTCCGCGTTAGCTCGGTGTCCCCCAACATCTTAGGCTGCCAGGCGGACATTTGCGGCGAGCTCCCGGCCGCAGATGGCCCCTCCGCGGCATGTCGGCTCGGTGTCTTCGCCTGTGTTAGCTGCTCTGTTAGCTGCTGTCGTTAGCATGTCGGGCGGCGTTGTGGGAGCGATCGCGGGGCGATCCGCGGCTGCTCCTCCGGGCCTGAGACGTCCACAGAGTTGACCGAGTGTTTCCAGCTAATTTATCCGTATGAGGCAACCCTGATCGGACACAGCGTCCTCTAGAGCCAGCTGACAGGAGCCTTTATGGCGGAGCTCCATTGACCGCAATTGTAAAATGGCGACCGGAAACGACCGGAAGTTGCGTAAATACGATAAAATTGTAATAAAAACATAATATTAATAATTATACTTTATTTATAAAGCCATTTAAAACAACCACAGCTGCAACAAAGTGCTGTACACATGAAATTAATAACATTTAAACACACAAAAAAAATAATAATAATAATTTTTTTTTTAAATCATATTTTTATTAAATATGATAAAATCGTAAGTCTGAGTTGCCGTAGGTCGCGGGTGTCGTACCTCGAGGGTTTCCTGTATATATATATATTGTGTCCTGGTCTACTTGGTTTCATCATACTATCTGTATATTGCTAAACCACTGGCTTAGTCATGAAATCCAGTAACACCATACCCTAATTTATGGGAACTACTTAGTTTAAACTATCACAATTATTGCCACATTGTGTTTCCTGCGTGTGACTTTTACAGATTCTGGCAAAATAAATGTTAAGAGGAAAATCAAAGGTCCAAAGGGTTAACATCTAAGATACTGTATATGTAGCCTGGCCCTCGCCTTCCTGCACAGCTCCGCTCAATTCTCATTTCCCTTCACTGCCTTGTGTGAAGCGAAGTGAAGCACAGGGTATGGTTTCAACCAGGCTACTGTATATGTGAGAGAATGAAATACTTTGCTGTTTTTGTATTCGGCTTCCAGGTTTTGCTGTTCACAAAAATAGTTCAGTTAAAAACAAAATGTGTGGCGAATGGCTCACTTCCTGAAATGTGCCACATGCAGAAATGTGTTTCTGTTTAGCATTTGTATCAGCTCAAAAATATAACATCCACTTAAACTTAAATGTAGACTGAGAGCAAAATGGAGTCGGCTTAATTTTAAAGCCCTGTAAAAAATAGAATCTAGCCTTCTTTGAGGAAATCCATATTCTTTTTCACCTTTCAAGTCAATGTTTTGAATAAACATCCTGCACTTAAAAATAAGTGGATTGGAGTTAATTCAGTTTAATATGGCTGCCACTGCTCATCATGACTAGCCAATACAAAACAAATATAACTCAGTCAGTTTTAAACATGTTCAGTTCAAATTTTATGTGGTAGTAGCTGAGAGGCATGTACAACACATTGTGTGACATCTTGCCTGATTAAGCTATTTTCAAGTTTTGACAAAAACTGCAACAACATGTTTCAACATAAAGGTCATCTAATGGCATCTGGGTCACAACCTTTCCTCCACCATAACCCTCAGCACTGGCTCCCCTCAGGGCTGTGTGTTGAGCCCCCTCCTGTTCACTCTACTCACTTATGACTGCACACCTACCCATCCAGGCTGTCACATTGTAAAGTTTGCAGATGACACATCAGTGATTGGATGCATCACAAACAAAGATGGGTCCAGCTTCAGGCAGGAGGTGGAACACCTGGAAAGCTGGTGAAAAACCTTCACATCAATGTGAAGAAGATGAGGGAGATGGTCGTGGATTTCAGACGGAACAAACTCACCTACAGCCCCCCTGAACATAGGAGGATCTGCAGTGGAATTGGTCTCTAGTTGCGGGTACTTGGGTGTGCAGCTGAGTGATGACCTGGGGCGGCAGCACTGCAGCCTGATCAAGAAAGCTCATCAGAGACTCTACTTCCTCAGGAGGCTGAGACGAGCTGGTCTGGGAAGCTCAGTCCTCACCTCCTTCTACAGGTGTGCAGTGGAGAGCATCCTGTGCTCCACCATCAACGTGTGGCATGGAGGCTGCACAGCTGCAGAAAGAAAAGCTTTGCAGAGAGTGGTGAAGGCTGCACAGAAGTCTGTTGGAGTCAGTCTCCCCACCATCACAGACATCTACACCTCCAGATGCAGGAAGAGAGCCACCTGCATCATGAAAGACCTCACTCACCCAGCACACACTTTTTGCCCCGCTCCCCTCAGGAAGGAGGTTGTTGGGCATTAAGTGTAGAACCACTAGACTGAGGAACAGCTTCTACCCTGAAGCTGTTAGACTCATGAATTAACCAGGTTAATTATTATAAGAAGAAAAAAAAAGAAAAGAAAATCACTGCAATGCCACTTTAAATGGTGATATCTCACTTATCTGTGCAACTGATTATCCATGCTCCTGTATTCATTCATACCTATCTACTCACTACTGACTCATGTTTCGGCTGCTGTTTACAGTATTATTAACATTTTAGCATATATCTTAGATCTTTTAGCGTATTGTTTAGCATTTGTTTAGTATACTTCTTAGTGTATATTTTAGATCCTCATATACTGTTTCTTTTTATACTTTATATTTTTGTTATTTGGGGGTGTAACTGGGACCCTGAGTACACCATTTTTTTCCACTTCATGTACCACATGCTAATGACAATAAAGAACCTTGAAACTTGATGTAAGGCAGCGAGCTGTATGCGTTCCTTGGCTTTTTATTATCTGTTAAGGGATTTGCAGAATTCTCAGTAAGTGGATTTTTTTCTTCATAGAGTCAACATTTTCTTTCAAAACAATGTTGAATCAAACAATCCACCTGTTTCATACCCTTACATAGATTTGATTATAGAGAACTGAATTAGCTACCTTTCTAAAATAGACATATGACATAAACATACAGTAGATGCAACATGAGTAAAAGTGGCCAGGTGCTCAATACTTCAAGATAAATAAAACTCCCCATCTTAAGGAACAAAGCAATACAAAAAAGCAATGCAATTATCTCCGAACAACTGACAGCTTTTTCGTTTTCACATCATTGTATTTCTTGTAGCTCGTACACACGTGCAGACGCTGATGTACACATGAAGTAATGAAACACAGAGACCGGCAGCTACATCCAGCAGAAATTCTCATCCTGCTTTAATGGGAGCATTAGTGTGTCCTTGGAGACAAGGTGGACGGTGATGTAATAAGTGATCTGTCCAGGCTCCGGCAATAAATGAAATAATCTGCAGGACAAATGGCACTGTGAGTCTGTGAAGCTCCACAACCAATAAATTATTAGAGTATCTTCCCTCACAGGACAATGTGGTGTTGGTGGTCAACAAAATCAGAGCTCAATGTTGTTTGTGTGGAGTGTGCAAAAGCAGCTGTAGGCAAAATAATTTCCTTTATTACTCTAAAGAGCAAAACACAGCAATGCAGGAACAAACCAGAGAATTTACATTTTTTTGTGCAAATGCATGGTGAATTTTGAAATTTGTTGAATAAGCTGAAACTGAATTGTTAAAGATAAAAGAACACTGGCCAAAAGCTAAAACAAGCAAAATGCTAACTAAAAGTTATAAATAGCAGTGGGCGGCCTAATGCTTAAAATAGCTAAATAATAGCTAGAAGGTAAAAGTGGCAAAAAACTTGCTAAATGCAGCTAAAGATTAACTAAGAGGAACAAAACGTTAGTTAAAAGTATCAAAAGGCTAACTGGAAGATAAAAACGGCAAAAGGCTGGCTGAAAGCTATATGTAGCAAAATGCTATATCTATGGGAAAAAAATATTTGTAAACAAAGGTATTTAGTGAAATATAAACATTACAGAAACAAAAGTCCTCTTCTGATTGAAGATTGTAGAAAGTCTGTTTCTAAAACATTGCCATTAACCATGAGAATCAACAGCAACGTATCTCATGGACCACTGGACAAATCTGAAGGAAACTCCCAGAAAGAACAACTGCTGATTAACTTGTCACCTCAACTCAAGTCAAGAGGGCCACTACAGCAAAACTGACCCTAGAAAACACTAAAATGGTCATAACTTGGAGAAATTATAAACATGGAGCTAAAATTTGTTGAGAAAGTAGCTGCGAGTCATATTCAACACTCAATTTGAGTGATACACACCACATAACATTTTTGCCCATAAGTTTGTCCTAAACTGTCAAAATGAACTGTACTGTATGTATGTCTGAAATATCTCATGAATATCTCACATCCAACATCTGCAGGATGCACCATGATAGACAACATCCAACATCTGCAGGATGCACCATGATAGACAACATCCAACATCTGCAGGATGCACCATGATAGACAACATCCAACATCTGCAGGATGCACCATGATAGACAACATCCAACATCTGCAGGATGCACCATGATAGACAACATCCAACATCTGCAGGGTGCACCATGATAGACAACATCCAACATCTGCAGGATGCACCATGATAGACAACATCCAACATCTGCAGGATGCACCATGATAGACAACATCCAACATCTGCAGGATGCACCATGATAGACAACATCCAACATCTGCAGGATGCACCATGATAGACAACATCCAACATCTGCAGGATGCACCATGATAGACAACATCCAACATCTGCAGGATGCTCCATGATAGACAACATCCAACATCTGCAGGATGCTCCATGATAGACAACATCCAACATCTGCAGGATGCACCATGATAGACAACATCCAACATCTGCAGGATGCACCATGATAGACAACATCCAACATCTGCAGGATGCACCATGATAGACAACATCCAACATCTGCAGGATGCACCATGATAGACAACATCCAACATCTGCAGGATGCTCCATGATAGACAACATCCAACATCTGCAGGATGCACCATGATAGACAACATCCAACATCTGCAGGATGCACCATGATAGACAACATCCAACATCTGCAGGATGCACCATGATAGACAACATCCAACATCTGCAGGATGCACCATGATAGACAACATCCAACATCTGCAGGATGCTCCATGATAGACAACATCCAACATCTGCAGGGTGCTCCATGATAGACAACATCCAACATCTGCAGGATGCACCATGATAGACAACATCCAACATCTGCAGGATGCACCATGATAGACAACATCCAACATCTGCAGGATGCTCCATGATAGACAACATCCAACATCTGCAGGATGCACCATGATAGACAACATCCAACATCTGCAGGATGCACCATGATAGACAACATCCAACATCTGCAGGATGCACCATGATAGACAACATCCAACATCTGCAGGGTGCACCATGATAGACAACATCCAACATCTGCAGGATGCACCATGATAGACAACATCCAACATCTGCAGGGTGCACCATGATAGACAACATCCAACATCTGCAGGATGCACCATGATAGACAACATCCAACATCTGCAGGGTGCACCATGATAGACAACATCCAACATCTGCAGGATGCACCATGATAGACAACATCCAACATCTGCAGGGTGCACCATGATAGACAACATCCAACATCTGCAGGGTGCACCATGATAGACAACATCCAACATCTGCAGGATGCACCATGATAGACAACATCCAACATCTGCAGGGTGCACCATGATAGACAACATCCAACATCTGCAGGATGTACCATGATAGACAACATCCAACATCTGCAGGGTGCACCATGATAGACAACATCCAACATCTGCAGGATGCACCATGATAGACAACATCCAACATCTGCAGGATGCACCATGATAGACAACATCCAACATCTGCAGGATGCACCATGATAGACAACATCCAACATCTGCAGGATGCACCATGATAGACAACATCCAACATCTGCAGGGTGCACCATGATAGACAACATCCAACATCTGCAGGATGCACCATGATAGACAACATCCAACATCTGCAGGGTGCACCATGATAGACAACATCCAACATCTGCAGGATGCACCATGATAGACAACATCCAACATCTGCAGGGTGCACCATGATAGACAACATCCAACATCTGCAGGATGCACCATGATAGACAACATCCAACATCTGCAGGGTGCACCATGATAGACAACATCCAACATCTGCAGGGTGCACCATGATAGACAACATCCAACATCTGCAGGATGCACCATGATAGACAACATCCAACATCTGCAGGATGCACCATGATAGACAACATCCAACATCTGCAGGGTGCACCATGATAGACAACATCCAACATCTGCAGGGTGCACCATGATAGACAACATCCAACATCTGCAGGGTGCACCATGATAGACAACATCCAACATCTGCAGGATGCACCATGATAGACAACATCCAACATCTGCAGGATGCACCATGATAGACAACATCCAACATCTGCAGGATGCACCATGATAGACAACATCCAACATCTGCAGGATGCACCATGATAGACAACATCCAACATCTGCAGGATGCACCATGATAGACAACATCCAACATCTGCAGGATGCACCATGATAGACAACATCCAACATCTGCAGGATGCACCATGATAGACAACATCCAACATCTGCAGGGTGCACCATGATAGACAACATCCAACATCTGCAGGATGCACCATGATAGACAACATCCAACATCTGCAGGGTGCACCATGATAGACAACATCCAACATCTGCAGGATGCACCATGATAGACAACATCCAACATCTGCAGGGTGCACCATGATAGACAACATCCAACATCTGCAGGGTGCACCATGATAGACAACATCCAACATCTGCAGGATGCACCATGATAGACAACATCCAACATCTGCAGGGTGCACCATGATAGACAACATCCAACATCTGCAGGATGCTCCATGATAGACAACATCCAACATCTGCAGGATGCTCCATGATAGACAACATCCAACATCTGCAGGATGCTCCATGATAGACAACATCCAACATCTGCAGGATGCACCATGATAGACAACATCCAACATCTGCAGGATGCTCCATGATAGACAACATCCAACATCTGCAGGATGCACCATGATAGACAACATCCAACATCTGCAGGATGCTCCATGATAGACAACATCCAACATCTGCAGGATGCTCCATGATAGACAACATCCAACATCTGCAGGATGCTCCATGATAGACAACATCCAACATCTGCAGGATGCTCCATGATAGACAACATCCAACATCTGCAGGATGCACCATGATAGACAACATCCAACATCTGCAGGATGCTCCATGATAGACAACATCCAACATCTGCAGGATGCACCATGATAGACAACATCCAACATCTGCAGGATGCACCATGATAGACAACATCCAACATCTGCAGGATGCACCATGATAGACAACATCCAACATCTGCAGGATGCACCATGATAGACAACATCCAACATCTGCAGGATGCACCATGATAGACAACATCCAACATCTGCAGGATGCTCCATGATAGACAACATCCAACATCTGCAGGATGCACCATGATAGACAACATCCAACATCTGCAGGATGCTCCATGATAGACAACATCCAACATCTGCAGGATGCACCATGATAGACAACATCCAACATCTGCAGGATGCACCATGATAGACAACATCCAACATCTGCAGGATGCTCCATGATAGACAACATCCAACATCTGCAGGATGCACCATGATAGACAACATCCAACATCTGCAGGATGCACCATGATAGACAACATCCAACATCTGCAGGATGCTCCATGATAGACAACATCCAACATCTGCAGGATGCACCATGATAGACAACATCCAACATCTGCAGGATGCACCATGATAGACAACATCCAACATCTGCAGGATGCACCATGATAGACAACATCCAACATCTGCAGGATGCACCATGATAGACAACATCCAACATCTGCAGGATGCACCATGATAGACAACATCCAACATCTGCAGGATGTACCATGATAGACAACATCCAACATCTGCAGGGTGTACCATGATAGACAACATCCAACATCTGCAGGATGCACCATGATAGACAACATCCAACATCTGCAGGATGCACCATGATAGACAACATCCAACATCTGCAGGATGCACCATGATAGACAACATCCAACATCTGCAGGATGCACCATGATAGACAACATCCAACATCTGCAGGGTGCACCATGATAGACAACATCCAACATCTGCAGGATGCACCATGATAGACAACATCCAACATCTGCAGGGTGCACCATGATAGACAACATCCAACATCTGCAGGGTGCACCATGATAGACAACATCCAACATCTGCAGGGTGCACCATGATAGACAACATCCAACATCTGCAGGGTGCACCATGATAGACAACATCCAACATCTGCAGGATGCACCATGATAGACAACATCCAACATCTGCAGGGTGCACCATGATAGACAACATCCAACATCTGCAGGATGCACCATGATAGACAACATCCAACATCTGCAGGATGCACCATGATAGACAACATCCAACATCTGCAGGATGCACCATGATAGACAACATCCAACATCTGCAGGATGCACCATGATAGACAACATCCAACATCTGCAGGATGCACCATGATAGACAACATCCAACATCTGCAGGGTGCACCATGATAGACAACATCCAACATCTGCAGGATGCACCATGATAGACAACATCCAACATCTGCAGGATGCACCATGATAGACAACATCCAACATCTGCAGGATGCACCATGATAGACAACATCCAACATCTGCAGGATGCACCATGATAGACAACATCCAACATCTGCAGGATGCACCATGATAGACAACATCCAACATCTGCAGGATGCACCATGATAGACAACATCCAACATCTGCAGGATGCACCATGATAGACAACATCCAACATCTGCAGGATGCACCATGATAGACAACATCCAACATCTGCAGGATGCACCATGATAGACAACATCCAACATCTGCAGGGTGCACCATGATAGACAACATCCAACATCTGCAGGATGCACCATGATAGACAACATCCAACATCTGCAGGATGCACCATGATAGACAACATCCAACATCTGCAGGATGCACCATGATAGACAACATCCAACATCTGCAGGATGCACCATGATAGACAACATCCAACATCTGCAGGGTGCACCATGATAGACAACATCCAACATCTGCAGGATGCACCATGATAGACAACATCCAACATCTGCAGGATGCACCATGATAGACAACATCCAACATCTGCAGGGTGCACCATGATAGACAACATCCAACATCTGCAGGATGCACCATGATAGACAACATCCAACATCTGCAGGGTGCACCATGATAGACAACATCCAACATCTGCAGGATGCACCATGATAGACAACATCCAACATCTGCAGGATGCACCATGATAGACAACATCCAACATCTGCAGGATGCACCATGATAGACAACATCCAACATCTGCAGGATGCACCATGATAGACAACATCCAACATCTGCAGGATGCACCATGATAGACAACATCCAACATCTGCAGGGTGCACCATGATAGACAACATCCAACATCTGCAGGATGCACCATGATAGACAACATCCAACATCTGCAGGATGCACCATGATAGACAACATCCAACATCTGCAGGGTGCACCATGATAGACAACATCCAACATCTGCAGGGTGCACCATGATAGACAACATCCAACATCTGCAGGATGCACCATGATAGACAACATCCAACATCTGCAGGGTGCACCATGATAGACAACATCCAACATCTGCAGGATGCACCATGATAGACAACATCCAACATCTGCAGGGTGCACCATGATAGACAACATCCAACATCTGCAGGATGCACCATGATAGACAACATCCAACATCTGCAGGATGCACCATGATAGACAACATCCAACATCTGCAGGATGCACCATGATAGACAACATCCAACATCTGCAGGATGCACCATGATAGACAACATCCAACATCTGCAGGATGCACCATGATAGACAACATCCAACATCTGCAGGATGCACCATGATAGACAACATCCAACATCTGCAGGATGCACCATGATAGACAACATCCAACATCTGCAGGGTGCACCATGATAGACAACATCCAACATCTGCAGGATGCACCATGATAGACAACATCCAACATCTGCAGGATGCACCATGATAGACAACATCCAACATCTGCAGGATGCACCATGATAGACAACATCCAACATCTGCAGGATGCACCATGATAGACAACATCCAACATCTGCAGGATGCACCATGATAGACAACATCCAACATCTGCAGGATGCACCATGATAGACAACATCCAACATCTGCAGGGTGCACCATGATAGACAACATCCAACATCTGCAGGATGCACCATGATAGACAACATCCAACATCTGCAGGATGCACCATGATAGACAACATCCAACATCTGCAGGATGCACCATGATAGACAACATCCAACATCTGCAGGATGCACCATGATAGACAGCATCCAACATCTGCAGGGTGCACCATGATAGACAACATCCAACATCTGCAGGGTGCACCATGATAGACAACATCCAACATCTGCAGGGTGCACCATGATAGACAACATCCAACATCTGCAGGATGCACCATGATAGACAACATCCAACATCTGCAGGATGCACCATGATAGACAACATCCAACATCTGCAGGGTGCACCATGATAGACAACATCCAACATCTGCAGGGTGCACCATGATAGACAACATCCAACATCTGCAGGATGCACCATGATAGACAACATCCAACATCTGCAGGATGCACCATGATAGACAACATCCAACATCTGCAGGGTGCACCATGATAGACAACATCCAACATCTGCAGGATGCACCATGATAGACAACATCCAACATCTGCAGGATGCACCATGATAGACAACATCCAACATCTGCAGGGTGCACCATGATAGACAACATCCAACATCTGCAGGATGCACCATGATAGACAACATCCAACATCTGCAGGATGCACCATGATAGACAACATCCAACATCTGCAGGATGCACCATGAAAATAGGTGGGTCTGCAGTGGAAGTGGTCTCCAGCTACAAATACTTGGGTGTACACATGAATGATAACCTCAGCTGGAGCAACAACACCACCAGCCTGATCAAGAAAGGTCATCAGAGACTCTACTTCCTCAGACGGCTGAGACGAGCTGGTCTGAGCAGCCCAGTCCTCACCTCCTTCTACAGGTGTGCAGTGGAGAGCATCCTGTGCTCCAGCATCAACGTGTGGCATGGAGGCTGCACAGTTGAAGAGAGGAAAGCTCTACAGAGAGTGGTGAAGGCTGCACAGAAGTCTGTTGGAGTCAGTCTCCCCACCATCACAGACATTTACACCTCCAGATGCAGGAAAAGAGCCACCTGCATCATGAAAGACCTCACTCACCCAGCACACTCACTCTTTGCCCCACTCCCCTCAGGACGGAGGTTGAGGAGCATCAAATGTAGAACCACTAGACTGAGGAACAGCTTCTACCCTGAGGCTGTTAGACTCATGAATAAATAAAAATAAAATAAAAAAATAAACACTGCAAAATATCACATTGTGCTGATGCTGATCTGTTTTCTTGTTGCTGTGTTCATCTGTGACCATCTGCTCATACAAACTCATGTTCGTGCTGCTGTTTATTTCCACTATATTATAATAATAATAATAATTAATTCAATTTATAACGCACTTTTCATTACTGAAAATCTCAAAGTGCTACACATATATTGAATGCTACACACATTCATAAACCGGTGGCGGCAGACTACCATGCAAGGTGCTTTCCAGTCCTACCGGGAGCAACTCAGGTTTAAGTGTCTTGCCCAAGGACACAACGACACAACGACATATTAGGCTTAGTGTATTACTAGTTGATGTTTTTCTTAGTTAATTCTAGATGTTATTACTGTTTTTTTCTTGCATTTGTTGTTGGATGTAACTTGGACCCTGTGTACATAATCTCGTTTTCATCACATGTACCACATGCGGTGCAAATGACAATAAAGACTCTCTGACTCTGACTCTGAAACTCTATTTCATTATACTATTTGTGCATATTAAGTTAAAAGATTTCAAACTGGCATTTCTTTATGATTATGCCGTTTTACTTTCAAAAACATGGGAACACCATATCAGACTCAGTCTGGTGAAAAATCCTTCAGGACATTTATTCATTCTCAATCTATCTGAGATTTTATAATTCAATTCTAGATGGTGCACTATGGCTGCATTGGACCAAAGACAAACTGTCCAAGATTAAAACCAACCTGGATGCTGCATGTAACCACCAGCTATTCAACCTTTATTAATACAGGTTAATCCCATTGACCCTCAGGGACTCATTTACAAGATAGACCTGAAAACCTATGCTATACTATAACCTATGCTCTTACGCGCATTCTGAACATGGCCAAAGCTACGGGGCTACTGGCAATCTATGTTTGATACTTTCTCTGGGATATGTGGAAAAACAGTGCACCTGTCACCATTCATTTCATGGTTTGGGGTGGTCTTGTGGATGCATCATTCAGCAAGTGTGAGAGGAATATGATTGCTTTTGGCTATCTGCTAGCCAGGAGACTTGTTTAATGTGGATGGAAGGATCTGCATCCCCCAGCATATGAACACTGGATAAGAGAAGTCATGTCATATTCGTCTACTCTGAAAGGATCTGTTGAGAGAATTTGGTACACTTAGCAGCTAGTTATGTCTTGTGCCTGTATTGAAAGCATGTCAATGCAAGTCTGATGTGTTCGCGTCTGTGTAGCTGGTCCAGTGTAGGAGGGGATTTTGTTGTATGTTTTTGTGTGTGTGTTCTGAAAAGAAAAAAAAATCAATAAAAAGACTTTGATTAAAAAATAATTGTGGGAACACCTTCAGCGTTCTTAGTAGATCGAGGAATTGGTAAGAACAATTTAAATATGTTAGGCTTCCTTCAGGCCTCCTTTGCAAAAGAAATCTGTGATCTTAATGGGATTTGCTTGGTTAAATAAATGTTCATAATGTTTAATTTCAGCAATAAGACAGAAAAAAAAAGTTTGTAAAAGTTCATCCTCTGACAGTTTTATCAAAAATCAAGTGGTTTTTATCAGAATATAAACAAAAGTTCAAGTAAACTTTATAATTGGCATGAGTACAGTATAAGTAAAATACCTAAATATTAGGTTGCAGTAGGTATTTTTCAGTCACAAGCTCAGCAGATCATCCCATGTGAGCACAATAACTGCCTGAATTCATCCATCTGAATGTGAGGTTGGACCCTGGAGAGACCGGAACATATATACGGTACCTCTGCATCTCTGCGCATATTAAAACCTGCCAAGTGATGGCAAACGGCTGGACTCGGTCAGTCCTGCACACTTGAGGGTCAGTACATACTGTGTCTGCAGCATCCTGAATGAGCTGTGGGAGCGGAGGGCAATTCACTGCAGGGCCAAAGGCATTAAAGAGCTGTAAAAGACTGTTGGCAGAATCGCTGATGGAAAACAGGCAGACTTAGTGAAGTTCAGCTCAGTAACTGACCCTGCGAGAAGAAATAACCTTGTTTTTAATCTTAAAAGAATGTGTAATAAATAAAAAATTCACGTATCCTTCAAAGACTGAAAAACATGCAAATGTGTTTGGGTGTTTTGACAAGTCTTGTGACGTGTTGCTAATGAGCTGGGAAACATTCACGCAATGTTTTCAGACTAGTTCCAAAACCTCCCTGAGAGTTATAAAATTGTTAGTCCCTCTAAGGAGTGGTTATAAGGAACAGTGTTTGTTTTTAGGGAAACGGTATAACTGCCCAACACAGCAGAGAGGCCACATCACTTCTACATGTGACATTCACCAATAGCAATAGAGAACGCCACGGTTGGAGTTGTGTGTTGTGGGTCTTTGGTTCAGTTTTTAAAGTGGAGTTTGAAAAAGTGCTACATGGATTTACAAGAAGGAGAGCTTGGAGGCAAAGACTCATCCAGTAGATCTGTTTATGTTGGACAAGTTCAAAGGAGAGCACGTCATTGTAGACAACACAGGAAGTTAAGTAGCTTCTAGCAATGCAAATGCAGTTTTAATAGTGTGGGTGCTGAAAGAGCGTTCAATGTGCTGGGCCAGTCAAAAGTACATTAATGTATGGATCAGTCACACCCCTTACATCACCTAAGAGACTCCCAGCTGAGGAAATGCATACACTGAAGATGGAGCTAAAAACAACCCTATAAACATAAAGACTAAGAAGCTATACAGTAGTACAAAAACAATATGATGAATGAGCTCAAATGGTTTTGTGGACCCCCTGAGGTATAAAAACACCTACCGTACTATCAGGAGATCATCCTGGAACCAGGGGCCATTCACAGTGTTAACCCAGTTCAGGAGTCCCGAAGATGAAACTCAAACTCTATCTCGTTTCTTTACCTTGATCTTTAAAATAAACTTTTGAAATTGACATTATTGGTTTAAATTAAATAAGTTATCATTGAATGTTGGTAAAACTAATTTTATGATATTTAGTAAAAAAAAAAGATTACTTTGGATTTTTCTTTCAAAATTGATGATAAGATATGTAAGATATGTAGAGTGAATGAGGTAAAGTTTCTGGGTGTAATTATTGATGATAAACTGTAATGGAAACAGCACATACATTTTGTAAAAACTAAAATATCTAAGTCCAATGCAGTATTGTATAGAGTAAGGGACATATTGAAAGATAATGCTTTGTATTTGCTGTATAATACAATTATAGTCCCGCATTTAACTTATTGTGTTAATGTTTGGGGAACAGCGTGTAAAACCAAAACAAAACCTATTTTTACTTTACAGAAAAGAGCTGTAAGAATTATAACAAAAAAGCATTATTGTCATCCTTCAAGTATTTTTTTTATTAAAGTTTATTCATTTTATAAAAATACAACAAATAACATAAATATATGAAAATGAAAAGAAAAAAACATAAAATGAAAGGTAGCAGATGAAGAAAATATCTTATTAAATCTGCTCCTTTTTTCATCTAATACAAACTAAGTGCTCTACAACAACTAAATAAGTAAACAACTCGTTTAACCAGAAATTATATATATACTCAATACAGTCATTTATATCTGTTCAACAAATCAACTTTAACACATTTCTTAAAGACAGGAATCGATTTGGCTTCCTTAAAATCAGACTTTAAATTATTCCACAGTCCAACACCCTGTATCACAGTAGATCTATTTTGTTTTATCAATCGAAATTACTTAAGTTTTATGATTTGGTAGACTATAATATTCTTTTAGTTATGTATAAAGCTCAGAATTACATACTACCATCAAATATTCAAGCGTATTTTGTGAAAAGGAAAAGTTGTTATAATTTTAAGGGAATGGATATTTTTGTAAAACCAAAGTATAGAACTAGTTTAAAGGGTCGGTCTACTACAATACAAGCTGAACAACTGCTGAACTGTGCTTATCTGAATGTTACTCACAGACTCTTTGATCTCCTTGCATGTCGTCAAACTGCAACAATGTCTTGTCTGGATGTGCTTAATGCTGATAGAGTTTTTGGGACTTTATCATAGAGTGTCTTAAGGCAATCTTTGATAGATTCTTTTTTTGAATATCACAAATGATACCTATTGTGTTTTCCTTTTTCCATATCTGATTTGACCTTCATCCCGTGACGGATGAGAGAGGCCGCGCTGAAGAACATGTCATGTGTTTGAATAAGCAGCAGCTTTACATTCTCTACCCCTCTTCTGGATGACTGTGTATACATTATCACGTTGTATTGGTGAGAACTGGTGCAATGTTAATAAAAGCTCTTGTATCTTATATCTTGTTTTAGTGTCTAGCAATTATATGGTTTTGTTTATTATTACAGTTTATATACTGTATGAATAAAGATTAGACGTTGGAACGTTAAATTTATCAAGCTTGCACGTTGAAGTTCAGCTCACCCTTAACCTTTACGAGTTGTGTAACTTCTGTACAAGTTTTTGACTTTTCTAATATTTTTACTTTTGTTTTTTGTTGTAGCATACAGTATACAGTATGAGTAAATGGAGGAAGAAGGGCGATGCTCCTCACTTTACTACACTTTTGTTTTGTGCTCGTTAAAGTGGGGCACCAGCTGATCAGTTTACTGACCAGCAACAACTAAATGAATGTATTCACTCTTTAATAATCAGAACCAGTCACTCAAGTAGAACCCGTTAATTACAGGGAATTCTATACCATAACATGAATATTCATCCAAATGAGGAGACCAAATTTGTCTTTGCAAAAATAATTACTGGTAATTAAACTAATCATCAACAGTTATAAACAAACTGAACAATGCAAATGATAAAGGATAATAATTTGTGGAATAACTAGTTTGAAAAGAAGTAAAATAATTACAAAAACAATAATGAACAATCTAAACAATAAGTGATCTCTCAAGGATTAATTCGTTTTTATCTAAAGCAAAATTAATTCTTAGAGCAGGAATTATTTGGGGCTTTATACGCCCACAAATATAAACTAAATCTAACTATTTGATAAATCACTTTGGAATATGGTTGAGTGAAGTTATTTAAAGTGCCCAGATCAAGTCATTTGTTACCACTGCAAGCCAGGGAATGATTGATCAAGTTGCATCAGCTAAAATGACATAACCAGATCCAAAGTTACATCATGTCAGCAGAACTCAGCTCCTTACCAGGTCAGTTTGAGGGCTGGGTTCACTCGTCTTTCCAGGGTTTTGCTGCCTGATCAAATCAGGATACACCAAAAGGAGTCAGATTCTTTATTGTCATTCGCATCACATGTGATGAAATGAGATTATGTACACAGGGTCCCAGTTACATCCAACAACAAAATGTAAAATAAAAACAGCAGTAACATCTAAGATATGAACTAAGAAATACATCAACTAACAAAAATACACTGGCACTAATATCGTTAAAAAACATTACTTCAAACAGCAGCACAAACATGAGTTTGTATGAGCACAAATGAACACAGCAACATGAAACAGATCAGCAGCAACATGAAACAGATCAGCAGCAACATGAAACAGATCAGCAGCAACATGAAACAGATCAGCAGCAACATGAAACAGATCAGCAGCAACATGAAACAGATCAGCAGCAACATGAAACAGATCAGCAGCAACATGAAACAGATCAGCAGCAACATGAAACAGATCAGCAGCAACATGAAACAGATCAGCAGCAACATGAAACAGATCAGCAGCAACATGAAACAGATCAGCAGCAACATGAAACAGATCAGCAGCAACATGAAACAGATCAGCAGCAACATGAAACAGATCAGCAGCAACATGAAACAGATCAGCAGCAACATGAAACAGATCAGCAGCAACATGAAACAGATCAGCAGCAACATGAAACAGATCAGCAGCAACATGAAACAGATCAGCAGCAACATGAAACAGATCAGCAGCAACATGAAACAGATCAGCAGCAACATGAAACAGATCAGCAGCAACATGAAACAGATCAGCAGCAACATGAAACAGATCAGCAGCAACATGAAACAGATCAGCAGCAACATGAAACAGATCAGCAGCAACATGAAACAGATCAGCATCAACATGAAACAGATCAGCAGCAACATGAAACAGATCAGCAGCAACATGAAACAGATCAGCAGCAACATGAAACAGATCAGCAGCAACATGAAACAGATCAGCAGCAACATGAAACAGATCAGCATCAACATGAAACAGATCAGCATCAACATGAAACAGATCAGCATCAACATGAAACAGATCAGCAGCAACATGAAACAGATCAGCATCAACATGAAACAGATCAGCAGCAACATGAAACAGATCAGCATCAACATGAAACAGATCAGCATCAACATGAAACAGATCAGCATCAACATGAAACAGATCAGCAGCAACATGAAACAGATCAGCATCAACATGAAACAGATCAGCAGCAACATGAAACAGATCAGCAGCAACATGAAACAGATCAGCATCAACATGAAACAGATCAGCAGCAACATGAAACAGATCAGCAGCAACATGAAACAGATCAGCAGCAACATGAAACAGATCAGCAGCAACATGAAACAGATCAGCAGCAACATGAAACAGATCAGCAGCAACATGAAACAGATCAGCAGCAACATGAAACAGATCAGCAGCAACATGAAACAGATCAGCAGCAACATGAAACAGATCAGCAGCAACATGAAACAGATCAGCAGCAACATGAAACAGATCAGCAGCAACATGAAACAGATCAGCAGCAACATGAAACAGATCAGCAGCAACATGAAACAGATCAGCAGCAACATGAAACAGATCAGCAGCAACATGAAACAGATCAGCAGCAACATGAAACAGATCAGCAGCAACATGAAACAGATCAGCAGCAACATGAAACAGATCAGCAGCAACATGAAACAGATCAGCAGCAACATGAAACAGATCAGCAGCAACATGAAACAGATCAGCAGCAACATGAAACAGATCAGCAGCAACATGAAACAGATCAGCAGCAACATGAAACAGATCAGCAGCAACATGAAACAGATCAGCAGCAACATGAAACAGATCAGCAGCAACATGAAACAGATCAGCAGCAACATGAAACAGATCAGCAGCAACATGAAACAGATCAGCAGCAACATGAAACAGATCAGCAGCAACATGAAACAGATCAGCAGCAACATGAAACAGATCAGCAGCAACATGAAACAGATCAGCAGCAACATGAAACAGATCAGCAGCAACATGAAACAGATCAGCAGCAACATGAAACAGATCAGCAGCAACATGAAACAGATCAGCAGCAACATGAAACAGATCAGCAGCAACATGATGTGATTTTTCACAGTGATTATTCTGGTTAGATATTCCTGAGTCTAAGTCAAAGTCAACTTTATTGTCAGAACTGCAATATGTACAGGACATACACAGGACCGAAATTGCGTTTCTCTCAGTCCCTCGGTGCAACAGTAACCATCTAAACACTAAACACTAAAACATTTAATAAACATAAGCATAAAATAGTAAAAGTGTAACACTGTCCTGAGTTTTTTCATAATAGTATAAAAGTATGAAAATTTACACCAACACTGAAACACCAAACACCCCTAAAACACCAAACACCCAATGAACATAAGCATAAAATGAAATAATAAAAGTGTAATACTGTCCTGAGTTTTTGCATAGTAGTATAAAAAGTATAAAAAGTATATCTATAAAATAAACTGAAGGTTCTAGCATTGACATTTGCAAAGAGTGGCACAGCAGCATATAAGTTAATGTACACAGTATATGTATGAGGTAGTTGATGTTGGTATAGAGGCAAAGTGGCATATGCAGTGAGGCACATAAGGCACATTTGGCATCCTTAGATAAGGCTAGTCAGAGAATGCTGTATATGTATCTGCAGTAGTGTAGATAAAAGTAGTGTAAATGTAAACAGTAGTAATAAATGTAAAGCAGTAGTAATAAATGTAAACCGTATTAATAAATGTAAACAGTGAATGTAAACAGTAGTATGACTATAGGCAGTAATGTAATACAAACATTAGTGCAAATATGAGAAGTAGTGCAAACTGAATGAGCACAAGTGAATAACCCGTTTGATGACACAGAGTCCAGTGTTAAAAACTTTGTGTTGAGTGGTAATGTGTGAGAAAGTTTTTTGTGTTAAGGCAGTTCAAATGGGAGGGGAGGCAGAGCAGGCAGAGTGTTTAGCATTCTGACTGCCTGATGAACAGAGCTGTCTCTCAGTCTACTGGTACGAGCCTGGAGACTCCTCAGTCTCCTCCCTGATGGCAGCAGTCTAAAGCGGCTGTGTACCATACCATACCATACCATTTTATTTATAAAGCACTTTAAACAGGAACAAGTCCACACCAAAGTGCTGGACAAACAAACACGCAACAGGCAACACAGACAATGAAGTACAACACGAAAAACATAAAAACATTGCAGATCATAAATCAAACGATCCAATACAAATCAGCTGGCATTGAAAGCGATGGAGTAGTAGTGAGTTTTTAACCGGGATTTGAAAACCGAGAGGGAGGGGGCCTGTTTGATGAGCAGCGGTAACTCGTTCCAGAGTCTTGGGCCTGCTACAGAGAACGCCCTGTCACCCCTGCGCTTAAGGCGAGTTTCTGGAACTATTAAGAGTACCTGATCCTCTGACCTCAAAGCACGTGGAGGGACATATGGGTGTATCAGATCCGAGAGATAGGCGGGGGCGAGACTGTTCAGCGATTTGTAGACATACATGAGAATTTTGAATTGGATTCGAAGATGAACCGGTAGCCAGTGAAGGGAGGCCAAGACTGGTGTAATGTGCTCTCTTTTGCGTGTGCTGGTTAAAAATCGGGCAGCTGCGTTCTGAACCAGTTGTAATCGTGCAATGGTGGCTTGACTGACGCCAAACAGAAGTGAATTGCAGTAATCAAGCCTAGATGTAATGAATGCGTGAATCACTGTCTCCAGGTTGTTTTTGGATAATATGGGCTTCAGCTTAGACAGACGCCTCAGCTGGAAAAAACAGGATTTGACGATCATGTTTACATGACTGTTGAGTTTCATGGCAGGATCCATTATCACTCCCAGATTTGTGTAGTGGGTGTGTGGGATCACCTGCCATGCAGAGGGCTTTCCGAGTGAGGCGTTTGCTGTGTAAGTCCTGCAGTGAGGGCAAGGAGGTGCCGACGATCTTCTCAGCTGCTCTCACGATGCGCTGGAGGCTCTTGCGGCAGGATGCAGTACATGCACCAAACCACACAGTGATGCAGCTGGTCAGGACACTTTCTATGGCACCTCTGTAGAAGGTGCACATGATGGGGGTTGAAGCTCCAGCCCTTTTCAGCTTGCGGAGAAAGTAGAGGCGCTGGTGAGCCTTCTTGGCCAGTGCTGCAGTGTTCCTGCTCCAGGACAGGTCCTTCGAGACGTGCACTCCCAGGAACTTGGTGCTGTCCACTCTCTCCACTGCGGTGCTGTTGATGGTCAGAGGGGCATGTTGTGCATCCCTCTTCCTGAAGTCCACGACAATCTCCTTTGTCTTCTCCACGTTGAGAGTGAGATTGTTGTGTCCGCACCACAAGGCCAAGCGGCTCACCTCGTTCCTGTAGTCCGTCTCATCGTTGTTGCTGATGAGACCTACCACTGTTGTGTCGTCCGCAAACTTGATGAAGTGGTTGGAGCTGTACGATGGTGTGCAGTCGTGTGTTAGCAGGGTGAATAGAAGGGGGCTCAGCACACATCCTTGTGGGGCCCCTGTGTTCAATGTGATGGTGCTAGATGTGTTACTCCCGATCCGTACTGTCTGTGGTCTCCCGGTCAGGAAGTCTAGCAGCCAGTTACACATTGAGGTGTTCAGCCCCAGACTGTCCAGTTTATGGATGAGCTGTTGGGGGATGATGGTGTTGAATGCCGAGCTGAAGTCGATGAACAGCATTCTAACATAAGAGTCCTTCGTGTCCAGATGTGTGAGAGCTGTGTGGAGGGCAGAGGAGATGGCATCGTCGGTTGAGCGATTAGGTCGGTATGCAAATTGGAAGGGATCCAGGGAGGCAGGGAGGACAGATGTGATGCTTTTCATGACTAGCCGTTCAAAGCACTTCATCAGGATGGGGGTGAGTGCTACTGGGCGATAGTCATTGAGGCATGCGGGCGTTGCCTTCTTTGGGACAGGGATGATGGTGGTGGCTTTGAAACAGGTGGGGACGATGGCCTGGCTCAGTGAGATGTTAAAGATGTCCGTGAAGACCGCTGCGAGTTCCCCTGCACAGTCCTTCAGCACACGACCAGGTATGTTGTCAGGACCAGAGGCCTTCCGGGCGTTAATCTTGATAAATGATCGCCTTACGCTGTCTGAGGACAGCGCCAGCACCTGGCCATCAGGAGAGGGGGGAGTTTATGTGCAGGTGTGCTGTTACTTGCCTCAAACCGAGCAAAGAACTCATTCAGTTCATTCAGCGTAGAGGTTGAGCTGTCACAGGTCTGGGGGGGTGGTTTGTAGTTTGTGATGGTCTGTATTCCCTGCCACAGACTGCGTGTATCCTTGCTGTCCTTGAAACGGTGAGCTATTTTCCTGGAATACTGCTCCTTGGCCTCTCTGATGCCCAGATCCAGGTTCTTTCTGGCTGCCCTCAGGCCCACCTGATCTCCCGCTTTGAAGGCAGCATTCCTGGCTTTCAGGAGTCTGTAAACCTCAGCTGTCAGCCATGGCTTCTGATTAGCCCGAACAGTGATGGTTTTGAGGTTGGTAACATCATCAATGCACTTGGTGATGTATGAACATACAGTGTCTGAGTACTCCTGGAGACATGTGTTGTTGTTTGTGGTAGCAGCTTCTTTGAACATACCCCAATCTGTGGTGTCAAAACAGTCCTGGAGTGCCTCTGAAGACCCCTCTGGCCACACTCGTATCTGCTTGCGGACTGGTTTTGTGACTTTCACCAGCGGCCTGTATGCTGGCTTTAGCATAACACAGATATGGTCAGAAGCACCAATGTGGGGGAGGGGGAGGGCTCTGTAGGCATTTTTCATGGTGGTGTAAACTTGGTCCAGTGTGTTGTTTCCTCTTGTTGCAAAGTTTATGTTTTTGTATGTTTTTGGAAATACACTCTTTAAATCTGCATGGTTGAAATCACCAGCCGTGATGAGAAAAGCATCAGGATGGGCTGTTTGTTGCTCACTGATGTGCAGATATAGTTCATTCAAAGCCTCACTTCTAACTTTGCTGTTGGAGCTTGGAGGAATATATACAGCAACAATCATAACAGCTGTAAACTCCCTCGGTAAATAGAACGGTCTGCATTTAATAGTCATGAACTCCACTAAAGGTGAGCAGTGTTTGTAGACCACCGCAGCATCCAGGCACCATGCTTTGTTGATGTAAACACAGAGCCCCCCTCCCCATCTCTTACCTCCCTCGAGGGTTCGGTCCGCTCTGTAGCATGTTAGCTCCCCTAGCTGAACAGCATGGTCCGGAACGTTGTTGTTGAGCCACGTTTCCGTGAATACAAACACACAGCAGTCTCTCACAGTCTTTTGTGTCGTTCGTAGCAGGCGTATATAATCCAGTTTATTGTCCAAGGAGCGCACGTTAGCCAAAACCATGGATGGAATAGCTGGCCTGTGTGGGCTAGCTGCTAGCCTAGCTCTGATACCTCCGCGCTTACCCCGCTTTTGTTTTCTGCCATAAACGCCATAACTAGTTAACTAGTTAACGCCATAAGCGCTGCTTATGGCGTTTCCACGGCGGGAACGATGAAGGGAGGCTCAGGGCTGGCTTCCGCTTTCTGTCCAGCCGCTTGTGGCGCTTCCACAGCGGGCGCGATGAAGGGAGGCTCAGGGCTGGCTTCCGTTTTCTGTCCAGCCGCTTGTGGCGCTTCCACGGCGGGCACGATGAAGGGAGGCTCAGGGCTGGCTTCCGCTTTCTGTCCAGCCGCTTGTGGCGCTTCCACGGCGGGCGCGATGAAGGGAGGCTCAGGGCTGGCTTCCGCTTTCTGTCCAGCCGCTTGTGGCGCTTCCACGGCGGGCGCGATGAAGGGAGGCTCAGGGCTGGCTTCCGCTTTCTGTCCAGCCGCTTGTGGCGCTTCCACGGCGGGCGCGATGAAAGGAGGCTCGGGGCTGGCTTCCAGAACAGGCCGCAGTCACGAAGCTCATGTAGCTTCTCCTCGAGCTCACGTAGCTTCTCCTGGAGTTCACTGTTTATTCCCAAATGAGCGGTTTTTCCGACATCAAGCAGGATCTCACGGCTATACTTGCGTTCTTGAACACGTAAACATGACGAAGACGTGCCGGCACATTGCGGCATGCAGGACAAAAAAGACGAAAACACCGTGTTGTCGGGAGAGAGAGAAGCCGCGGCGTTTGCACGCGCCGCCATCTTGTCATCTTGTCTAACAGCCTCAGGGTAGAAGCTGTTCCTCAGTCTAGTGGTTCTACACTTAATGCTCCTCAACCTCCTTCCTGAGGGGAGTGGGGCAAAAAGTGTGTGTGCTGGGTGAGTGGGGTCTTTCATGATGCAGGTGGCTCTCTTCCTGCATCTGGAGGTGTAAATGTCTGTGATGGTGGGGAGACTGACTCCAACATCTTCTGTGCAGCCTTCACCACTCTCTGTAGAGCTTTTCTTTCTGCAGCTGTGCAGCCTCCATGCCACACGTTGATGCTGGAGCACAGGATGCTCTCCACTGCACACCTGTAGAAGGAGGTGAGGACTGAGCTTCTCAGACCAGCTTGTCTCAGCCCTCTGAGGAAGTAGAGTCTCTGATGAGCTTTCTTGAGGAGAGGACTAGCCACGAACTGCCCAAAGTAGCCGAAAGTCATTGTGACTGCTTCAGGGGTCGGTGATTCAACTGATGAGGTGTGTGGGCAATCAGCAACCTTCAGCTGGCTCACACTTGAAGCCAAAAACATGGGTCTCGCAGTGAAAAAAACAAAACAATATATTTTCTTCAATAATTACTGAAATGTCTACTTTACTTCTAACAAAAATTGTTACTGAGCAATCATGTTGTTTTCTTTTCTCAGGAAAAATGAGATGGACATCAGACGACCACATCAGGATGGGGGAGACTCCACTAAATGTTCCCACATACTCATGTGGACCTCAGTCCGCGGACGTCCGCGCACGCCGGATTAGACTTGAAGTGAATGCCCATAAAGCATGTCCGTGCAAAGATCAATTGTTATGACCGCATACCTGTATTCGGTGTTGCACAACAAATTGCCCGGCAACGAACTGTTTTGTTTGCAACATCAAAATATTAAATTCCCCTTCTTCATCCCTGATCTGGTTTAATTATCTTTTCGTTTGGTTATTTGCCAAGAGGCAAGCGATCTCTTCCTGTTTGTTTGTTGACTTCATGATTGAAATTGTAAGAAATTAAGGAATTTGTCACGAGCTAATCAAAATCAGGCCCGGCGTGGCTGCAGGAGGGTCAGGAGATTTCCTGGTGGGCTGGTCTGATGTGTGGGTTGCAGGCCCAGCGCTCTCTGGTTTTTTTTTTTACCTTTCTATTAACAACATGTAAACACAGAAAACTGCTGCCGCTTGCTGCCAGCTCTCTTGAAATTTCTTTTGTGACATGTCAATCAATCCAGTAGGCGTGTTAGCAAATGTCCAATCAGCATACTCCATTTGCTTTGAAGGTAAACGCCCCTTGCCTGAGGAGCTAGGCTACAGCCGGTCAGGGTGCACGCTCGAGTATGAAGTCTCAACACTCTGCAGACAGTGCAAGCAGTGTGCCCGCCCGAGTCTGTGGGAGCCTTAAGTGTCACACAAAAACACTTTATTTGAACTCTCAGCTCTCAGAAGTGTGTTAGGGACCTCTGAAATAGGGCTTTAACAGACTACTCAAGTACAGTATTTTCTGGTGTATAGGTCGCACCGGTGTATAGGTCGCATTGTCCAATTATCACCAATAGATTGGAAAAATCCCTAGATAGGTCGCACCTACGTTTAGCTCTGCTGCAAATGTCTGCCACAGGAGCGCACAGCAAGGCTTTTAAGAAGATTAACACTTAAAAACAATTATTTGTTTGATAAAAATTATAGCAAATATATGTCTGAGCTGAACTTTTCCTTAATAAATGAACGTAATTGTGAAATGAGCTGGATTTAAAAATTTGTTTCGCCGAAAGTGATAACAAGCCATATATAGGTCGCACCTGTGTATAGGTCGCAGGCCTTGAAAAAACCATAAAAAGGTGCGACCTATACACCGGAAATTACGGTAATCGACTAATCGATTACATGGACCTCTATCGAGTTTTTTAATTTCACGTCGAGTATTCGTAGTGACGTCATCACGTCGCAGTTACAGAACAGAAAATGAATCAACTTCCTGTTTGGAGCACGTTGCGAACCGGTGTTACACCATATTCTGTGACCACCGTATATTGTGACTGTAGGGGGCAGTATTGCATGAACTGTTGCAGGTCACAGAATGTGGTGTAACACCAGGTCCAACTGACCGAACCAGAACCAACTTCCTCTGACCTTGTTTCACAAATAAAAGGCAAAAAATATACCATACCATACCATACCATTTTATTTATAAAGCACTTTAAACAGGAACAAGTCCACACCAAAGTGCTGGACAAACAAACACGCAACAGGCAACACAGACAATGAAGTACAACACGAAAAACATAAAAACATTGCAGATCATAAATAAAAACGATCCAATACAAATCAGCTGGCATTGAAAGCGAAAATATAAATCTCTAAACCTATTAACATAATAATCTCTAAAACTAAACCTAATGCGCAGCACCACAGGCGGTGGTGCGGGGCGCTCAACTGCTCCACTGTTTTTAGTTTCATTTTTGATGTGCCGCACATTTTTTTCACTTTTGCAGCTTAATAATAATACTTAACAGTTTTGGGTTTCCTGTGACTTATTTGCTGTAAGATAAATGGTAGGAGCCTAACATATGCTCCCAATGTTTTGTTGGTCTTTTTTTGTAAATAAGAAATTACTTCTTTTTTTTTTTTTTGCGGTTTTAATTAGTTAAGCGCGGTTCCTTGCTAATGAAATGGAGTTAATAAGTTAACTTAGGTTCGGGAGCAGAGCCACGCCCAAATCACGCCTCCAATTATCCCACGCAACCTACTTATACCTCGCTCACCTATTCATCTCATCTCAGTTCGTTACGTTTTGTCGACCCCAATCCCCCCTCTCCCTTCTTCCAAGTTTACTCTTCGTCCATAACCATGCTTTGCTTTCTCTTGCTCAGGTTTCCGTCCGGGGGGGTTCATCGTCGGGCTCGGGAAGGAAAACAAGTGAACCGTTCCCGAAGGCCAAACCCCACGCAAGAGTCTTCTCATCCCAAGCCCTTCAGCACTCTCCTCGGACAACATCCTTCAGCTCCACTCATCCCTTCATCCCCTCATCCCTACTTCCATATTCCCTTCATCTACTCATCCATACTTCCATCCTCTCCTACATTCATTCATCCCCTCATCCCTCCATCCCTTCCTATCATCCCTACTTCCACATTCCCTTCATCTACTCATCCCTACTTTCATCCTCTCCTACATTCATTCATCCCTTCATCCCTCCATCCCTTCCTATCATCGCTACTTCCATATTCCCTTCATCTACTCATCCCTACATTCATCCTCTCCTACATTCATTCATCCCCTCATCCCTCCATCCCTACATCCCTTCCAATCATCCCTACTTCCATCTTCCCTTCATCTACTCATCCCTACTTCTCTCCTACATTCATTCATCCCTTCATCCCTTCATCCCTCCATCCCTTCCTATCATCTTTCCTCCATCCCCTTTCTTCCCTCAACCCTACAACCCCTCATCCCTTCATCCCTCATCTTTTCATCAATAAAAAACTTAAACTCGTGTTTTGTGGCGTGGTTCCTTGCTAATGAATTAGTTAATTGTTTTTTGCATCTTGAGATCCTATGACAACATCAACTACTCGAGCTCTACTCGAGTATTATTATGTTAATGTCGAGTTTAAAAATGATGTACTCGTTCAACCCCTACTCTGAAATATTATGACTCCCCTCTGACATTAACAGATTCTGTGTCAAAAAACCACTCACACATCTCTCAAGGAAAAGTTTTCTGAAAAACAGAACAGAGAGAATAACATATTTCACATGATTTCATCATAATGACAGCAAACAATAATCATCATTATTCATGTTCACACCCGTTACAATCAAATAAAACAAACTTCATTAATGATTTTGTTTGTTCTGTCTTGAAATCATAAAAGAGTCAACATTAGTCTGACTGTAGCTGACTGAGTCCAAGGACAGTCAACAAATGAAGATATCAGACATTCTTCAGGTCAAAAGTTACTTTTAAGAAAACAGTTCATGATGAGTCTGGAAGACAACTCAAAGGTCAGAGGTCACAGTCAGGGGAGCACAGCTTCATGCTACTTCTGAAAAAGCTCACATTCTGAAATCTTCCTAAAAGTTACTCATCAATATTAACTTCCTTGTAGCAGAATCATTTCGGAGAGCTGCACAGGACTTGGTTTCCTAAATATATACACACAGTGCTTGGTTGTCCAGCACGTGGATGTAAAGATGTAAAGCGAGCTGAGGCTCATCAGTAACATGAGACAGTGCTGTCAGATCTCTGAACGCCACCATTATTGTCGTCCCTCTTCTAATTTCCAGTGCTCGCGTTTCTCTGTGCAGCTGCTTGTCCTCGTTTATTTTTAGCTTCGAGCTCCATTCTCTATTGATTGTATCTCGTTCTTGTGTTTTTGTGTGGGCAGCTTGGAGGCGAGCCACGTTTGTCCGGCCCTCCATTGTCCTTGAGGATGCCGTGACGTTAAGGTGCACATCATGTCCCAGGCAATCTGTGCCAAGAGCCTTCAATAGCTCCTTTCATTGAGCTCTGAGATGTTTTAGCACTTAACTATGAAGCAAAGCATCAGCGGGAGCGTTTTTAGAATAAAGAACCTGTGCAGTTTGTGGGTCAGATGTAAGACGGGGATGGAAAACACACACATGGCACACAGACTCCAGCGGTTTGTAGACAGGATGTGGATATGCAGGAATAGAAACAGCATCATGTTCCCTTCAGATTCCCAAAGGCATGGAGATATCTGACATCATCAGCATCACAGCTACACAGACAGTTCCCTCCTCACAAACCAGCCTTTTCATCCATCCTGTTGTTTTCATCCAACTTGGACCAGCATCTCCAGAATACGGGTTTATAATAAAGGTCGAGCATCTCTAGTAGGAATGGTTTAACCTAGAAAACATTTTGTGCAATCCCGTGTGAGGTCTCACACAATTTGTTAGAGCTTGGAGTATTTGTTGTCAATGACTATCAGCTACTACCGCACAAAAAATTTAGTCAAAGTCAACTTTATTGTCAGAACTGCAATATGTACAGGACATCCACAGGATTGAAATTGCGTTTCTCTCAGTCCCTCGGTGCAACAGTAACCATTTAAACACTAAAACACTGAAACATTTAATAAACATAAGCATAAAATAGTAAAAGTGTAACACTGTCCTGAGTTTTTGCATAGTAGTATAAAAGTATGAAAATTTACACCAACACTAAAACACTAAACATTTAATGAACATAAGCATAAAATGAAATAATAAAAGTGTAATACTGTCCTGAGTTTTTGCATAGTAGTATAAAAAAAGTATAAAAAGTATATCTATAAAATAAACTGAAGGTTCTAGCATTGACATTTGCAAAGAGTGGCACAGCAGCATATGAGTTAATGTACACAGTATATGTATGAGGTAGTTGATGTTGGTATAGAGCTCACTATCTCCAAAAATGACGGACTCATAGGGATTTTTGCATTTGAGCTGGTGACCACCTTGAACAGGTTAAACTCCAGAGCTGTTGATGTTAACCCAATGATTAGTTTATGGAAGTTTCAATTTTATTCCGTTCAGTCGTTCATGAAATATTTTACTGTATTTTTCAGACTATAAGGCACACTTAAAGTCCTTTATTTTTTTATTGACATTGAGCTTATATAATCAGGTGCGCCTTATGTATTACATTATTTTCTGGACTATAGGTCGCACCTTTATATATTTTCTGGAATATAGGTCGCACCTGAATATAGGTCGCATTCTCCAATTATTGCCAAAGAATTGGAAAAATCCATATATAGGTCTCACCTGAATATAGGTCGCACCTACGTCAAAATGTGGACCGTGTTTAGCTCTGCTGCAAATGTCTGCCACAGGAGCGCACAGCAAGGCTTTTAAGAAGATTAACACTTAAAAACAATTAATTGTTTGATAAAAATTATAGCAAATATGTGTCTGAGCTGAACTTTTCTTTAATAAATGAATAATTTTAGCAGGATAAACACCTAAAAATATATATTTTTAGCTGACATTATTGTAAGAGTGTGTCTCAGTTTAATTTTTGTTAATAAATGATTAATCAGCTTATTTTATAAAAAGCCATAAATAGGTCTCACCTGAATATAGGTCGCAGGGCATGCAAAAATTATAAAAAGCCGCAAACTATATTCCGGAAAATACGGTAAGTCGCTTTGTCCAGTTATTGTCAATAAATTGGAAAAATCCATAAACAGGTTGCACCTTTATATAAGTCGCATCTATTATGTGTCACCGCTACAAGACGCGTCAGCGCGTCATTTGTCCTGCTGAAAATGACGACCACAGAAGCATGCACGGAAGGACTTTTCACAAGATTAACACGGTAAAAACAATTACAGGTATTTGTCTGCTGAAAATTATAGCAAACATGTGTCTTAGCTTAACCGTTCCTTAATAAATTCACGTAATGGTCAAATCTGCTGGAAATAAATGAAAAACGGTCATATCTGAGCCAAAAATTGGTCTAAAAATAGGTGGGGAAATCCATAAACAAGTCTCACCTCTCTAAGTCGCAGGGCATGCAAATTAGGCAAAAAGGTGTGACTTATAGTCTGGAAAATACGGTAATTCTGGTTGTGCTTACTGACTCGAACTGATTTTATGTGGTTACTGTATTGTGAATGAGCTGAATAAAATTTCACTTATCTGACTATGTATTTTGTAGGGGTGTAACGGTACGCTAAAATCACATTTCGGTTCGGTTCAACTACAAGGAGAGCTCGGTTCGGTTTATTTTCGGGGTTTTTCGGTACAAATTTTATTTTTATTTTTTTACAAAATAAAGACTTACAAAATGTTTATTTTGAAAATGTGCCAAAAATATGTTTGTATTGTATTGTAGTAATAAATAAAAGTGACCCATTTGGATGACCAACAACACCACCAGCCTGATCAAGAAAGGTCATCAAAGACTCTACTTCCTCAGACGACTGAGACGTGCTGGTCTGAGCAGCCCAGTTCTCACCTCGTTCTACAGGTGTGCAGTGGAGAGCGTCCTGTGCTCCAGCATCAACGTGTGGCATGGAGGCTGCACAGTTGAAGAGAGGAAAGCTCTACAGAGAGTGGTGAAGGCTGCACAGAGGTCTGTCGGAGTCAGTCTCCCCACCATCACAGACATTTACACCTCCAGATGCAGGAAAAGAGCCACCTGCATCATGAAAGACCTCACTCACCCAGCACACACACTCTTTGCCCCACTCCCCTCAGGACGGAGGTTGAGGAGCATCAAATGTAGAACCACTAGACTGAGGAACAGCTTCTACCCTGAGGCTGTTAGACTCATGAATGAATAAATAAAAATAAAATAAAAATAAACACTGCAAAATATCACATCATGCTGATGCTGATCTGTTTTTCTTGTTGCTGTGTTCATCTGTGTTCATCTGTGACCATCTGCTCATACAGACTCATGTTCGTGCTGCTGTTTATAATGATGTTTTTCCACTATATTAGGGCTTAGTGTATTACTAGTTGATGTTTTTCTTAGTTAATTCTAGATGTTATTACTGTTTTTCTCTTGCATTTGTTGTTGGATGTAACTGGGACCCCGTGTACATAATCTCGTTTTCATCACATGTACCACATGCGGTGCAAATGACAATAAAGACTCTCTGACTCTGACTCTGATTTTAAATAAACAGCACTCTACAATAAATAAACTATACTAACAATAATAAAAATCTTAATAAATGCAATAACAGTCAGAACCAGAACAATAAGCAGCAACAGACTGTTTACAATCTAACTAATCAAGTTTTTGTTCAGTAGCAGCAGTGTGGCTGTATTTGTCCTCATTACTCACAACTTCTTCTTGGTGGGACAGGTGGGACTGTGGGAACAGTTCAGAGTTCAGTTCAGTCATCACTTAGCTGCAGGTGGATTTACCTCTGTCACAGACTGGAAATAAAAAACAAAAGAGATTAAAAAAAAACAAGTTAATAAGATTATGATTTAAAAAAAAAAGATTATTTAGATAATAATAAAACAATACCTCTTGAACAATTGAATCTCTCACTCTTCATCATGGCAGGCAGGGCTTTAATCTGGTCCAGGGCTTGTTGTTGACAACATCAGTTAGTTTTTTCATAAAGAGCTGAACTTTTTGAAGTGTTGACGTGATGAATGTCTCATAGCGACGCTCAGTAACTTTAAACCCTGCGCATATAACAACGTTCAGACAGATTCAGAGATTTAAAAACTCACAGCTTGTGTTATTGCTCTGGACCGCTCTGATTACCTGATGAAGGAGCTGTTGCAGCTGTTGTTCACGTTCGGATGAAGTTTTAATGCAGCTCTTCATTCACGTTCGGATGAAGTAGTTTTAATGCAGCTGCTGTTCACGTTCAGATGACAGTTTCCAGCGCGTTCACGTGACGTGTTGCTGCTGCGTCACGCACTCAGTTGCTGCAGAGTCTTCATGAAGTCCACACAAGCTGCGCGTGCGCTCATCTTTTGAAGAAAGCTATAACGTTCAAAAACAGGAGACCGCACGAGATGCTAACGGCTAAATGCTGCGCGTGCCACGCGAAAATAGGTCCGTGCTGAAACGCGCCCAGGAAATTTTGTTCCGCGGTGCATATATTCCCCTGTTAAGAACGTTTAATGAGTGAAAAAATAACCGAAACGGTACGCAGGTGGACCGAACCGAACGTGGTGTACCGGAACGGTTCGGTAAACCCATTACAACCGTTACATGCCTAGTATTTTGTTCTACTTTAATGCGTCATATAGTCTGAAAAATACGGTACTAATGGGGCACAAAACCACCCACAGACTCAGCAGGAGATGAAAGTGTTTTCCTCACTTTTCATCTACATCTTTATACAGTACTTGTGTCTGGTAGAAGTTTAAAAGCCTAAACCAACACAATGAAGTGTGATGCGCCCCATTTGTAAGAAAGTAAAAACTGATGACCCTTTTCTTGCCCTCTTTCCTGCCTTGTGCTGCCTTTTCAGTTTTCATTGCCAGTAATGTGACCTGAAACAGTCTTCAGAGTTCAGGTAATGATTTTTCCACTCGCCCTCCCTCTCCTCTTTCTCATCCCATCTCAGGTGGCTGTTGCTGGATTTCTTAACATTGGTATGAACGCTGAATACTGACCAGGACCCATCTGCCAGTGACCTCCTTTAACTTGCTTACTTGTTAGGTTTTCATCCCTCCATATTGTCCATCCTTTTGCATTTATGCACAAAGCCACATTTGTTATGAATTCAGCAATGTATTTTTCTATAATCTTTGCCACTTGGTGTGATTGCTGAGCCAGGGTTCACACTTTTGACTTTACAGTCTTATTTTTTCATACAGTTTTCACTCAATTGTTATTTTTTTATAAACTTTGCCCTATTTTAGCCATTCATATGTCAAAGACTGCAGGAGATGGATGCTATGACATTCACAATATTTTTCTAACTCTTGGAGTTTGTAGAGCTGTATCACAGTTGGTGTGTTCGGACCCAGATGCAGGCAGATTCAAGGAGCTTGAGTAAAATGAAACGTGTTTATTAAATAAACAAAAAGTCAAAAGCTGACGTGGGCAGCAACATCTTACAAAAAACACAGGGGCACAAAAGCGAGGACAGAGACATCTGGCAGGTGGCCGAGACAATGAATTGATCAGGAATGGTTTAAATAGAACGGGAGGTGAGTGACAAGTGACAGCACCTGGGTGATTCATCATGGGGAACAGGTGGGAGTGGTAAACTGACTGAATTACTGGTGAGGGTGATTGAAGGTGAAAATGAGATCTGGTAAGGAAAGCCAGGAAGCTGAACCAAAACACGCCGGACAGAAGAATGAAATAATAAACCACAAAGAGAAATTAAAGTTAAAGTTAAACTACAAAATAAAAATCACAGACTATGACAACATGGACCCAAGAATGCAACACAAGGAGGTAAAATATATGTATAATAATCACAAAAACCAGAACAAATAGTTGCCATGGCAGTGAAAATAGACGAAACAACTAAAACTCAAGGAAGCATGGAGGAGAAAAAGGGAAGGAATGGAGGCACCACACCGGACTGCAGGTGAGGTGAAGACCGGGATCTAAACAGGAGACAGGTGGCGTAATAATGATAACAGAGAACAGGTGAACGAAGGGTGTGGCAAGAGACAAGAGCTGAAGTTAACTGAGCAAAGTGGGAAAATGTCCAGAAACAAAATGAATGCAAAGACAAAAAGAAAAGAAAACAACACAGGAAACAAACAAAGCAACAAAACAAGAAATGCACAAAGAACAGAAAAAAAAAACTGAAACAAATCCTAAAATCACAACAACAAAAAAACTGGAAAAAAAAAAACTCATCATATTTAAAAAAATCTGCTTCAACATGTTCTATTTTTTATATTTTTGTACTATATTTAAGTTTTAGCTAACATTTTGTTACTTTTAGTCACAGGCTAGCTTTTTTTTATCTTTAGTATTTTAGTAGCCTGGTTAAAACCAGACCCTTGTCCTTCACTTCGCTTCGTACTAGGGTCTGGGACTTCTCCCATAGACAAGGATTTCTCCGGTAGATTTTTGACCGGACCAATCAGAGAACAGAAGGCGGAGTTTTGAACGACGTCGACTGACGTCGTCAGTTAAAATGGCTGCCGCCACGAAGGAATTTTCAAGAAAACAAGGTAAAAAACTATTATTTCTTTGCTGAGAAAATATTTCTTAGCTGACGTTATATCAGAAGTGTTCCTGAGCTTAACAGTTCCTAAATCAATTCACGAAATGGTCAAATCTGCTGGATTTAAATTGTTTCGGTTTGACATTTTCCAAACAGCCTCGGGTGCGCTACGAAAATAAATTATAAAAAATCGAATTTTATCTCAAATGTTTCATCTAGGCCAACAGTCAGTAAATTAGAGCCATATAATTACACACTGGTAGCAGAAAAAATATCCACCGAGTGGTTTCTGAGCTATTTATCTGAATAGCCTGGACCTCGCCAGGCTAAACTAACAAAACTCCGCCTTCTGTTCTCTGATTGGTCCGGTCAAAAATCTACCGGAGAAATCGTTGTCTATGGGAGAAGTCCCAGACCCTAGTACGAAGCGAAGTGAAGGACAAGGGTCTGGTTTTAACCAGGCTAGCTTTTAGCTAACATTTTGTTACTTCTAAGGCTCCAGTATAGCTGTGCGTTGGGCAGCGCACCGCTCGACGCGCGCGTGCTGCGCGCAGGCAGTTCACAATATAGCTCAGCGTGAAGCTCCAAATTCTTGACATAATTTGAGCATCAGCAGGGCGGAGCGTTTACCTACGGGACAAACTGAGGTCGCTGATTGGTCATTTGCTGACACGCCTACTGAATTGATTGACATGTCGGGTGGGAGAAAAAAAGGCAGAGGGCTGCGCAGCGGTTTTCTGTGTTTATATGTTAATAAAAAGTTCTAAAAAATAAAATAAAAACAGGGAGCGCTGGTCCTGCAGCCCACAGCCCACCAGGAAATATTTAGAACCTGGCGCATCCACGTTGGACATGACTTTAGTTCGCTCGTGACAAATTCATTCATTCCTCCTCATCGGAGGAGGAAGCGAATGGTGACCGCTTCAAGCGATCACTTGACTTTTGGCAAAAAAACAAAAGAAAAGTCCAGATCAGCGATGAAGAAGAGGAATTTAATACATTTGTGTCTCATACAAAACAGTCCGCCGCCGGGCAGTTTATTGTGAGACAACGCGCGCGCGTAAGCGGTCGTAAAATTTGAGCTCGGCGCGTTCACGCCCGCGTTCAAAGGCTTGTGCCGCTGCGCTCGCACGGCGTGCAGCGGCGTTCGGCCCAACGCAGAGCTATACTGGGGGCTTTAGTCATAGGCTAGCTTTGTGCTATCTTTAGCTTTTAGCTAACATTTTGTTACTTTTAGTCATAGGCTAGCTTTGTGCTATCTTTAGATTTTAGTTAACATGTTGTTACTTTTGCTTTTAGCGTGCTTTTTTCTACATTTACATTCTACCTATAGCTAATTTGATATTTTTACCAAGCTTTCATCTGGACATTTGCTAATATTAACTTTGATCTCGCCTTTTGTCTAATTATATTTTTAGCAGGAATTTTGCTACTTTTGGCTTTGAGCTAGCATTTTAATTTTCTAGCTTTTATCTAAAGTTTCCCTCCTTTAAATTTAATTCAAGTTCAGTTTATTTATATAGCACCAAATCACAACAGAAGTCATCTCAGGGCACTGAACAGAAACATTCATATAGTGTAAAAAACAATAATACTTTAACATTATTTATCTGAGGAGCAGACTGCTTTTAACTCCATCGCAGAACTCTCATCTTGAGCAAGCATGAAGGCGACAGTGGAAAGGAAAAACTCCCTCATGAGGAAGAAACCTTTAGCAGAACCAGGCTCAGGACAATTGGTCATCTGCTTCAACCGGCTGGGTTTGAGAGGAACAGATACACAATGGCAGGTCGAGAATCACATGTTAAGATAGAAATAGTATTAAAAGAAAAATATACAATTTTAACAATTAATTTAAGGAAATGAAGTCAATTTGTCCTCCAGCAGTCTAAGTCTACAGCAGCATAACAAGCCAACACTAACTAGGATTAATCAAAAAGGAAAGTATTAAGTTAAAACTGGACAATGTGTCAGCCTCATGGACAGAAACTGGAAGTTGGTTCCACCAGAGAGGAGCCTGAAAACTGAAAGATCTTCCTCCCATTCTGCTTTTGGAAACTCTAGGAACCACAAGTAAACCTGCAGTCTGAGAGTGAAGTGCTCTGTTAGGAAAATATAGAACAATAAGATCGCGACTGTAAGATGGAGCTAGGTTGTTGAGAGCTTTGTAGGTTAGAAGTAAGATTTTCAATTCAATTCTGAATTTGACAGGGAGCCAATGGAGAGAAGCTAATACTTTTAGCTTTTAGCTAGCATTCTGCATCTTCTAGCTTTTCGCTTGTATTGTGTTTCATTAAGTTGCAGTTTCAACTTTTTCAGTCAATTTTAACAACGTCATTTTACACACCAAGAAAAGAAGAAGCATTTTTTGTAAATAAAAGGATGTTAGACTTACTTCTCTAACTTGTCTTAATAGTTTTGCTCGTACGCTTGTTTTTAATCATTCTTTCACAAATCACAAACAACTTGTACAATCTGTAAAGCAGAACATAAAGCACTGTGACACCGTAGTGCTAACTGGGTCAGTGTATTCAGTGTATTGGCCTGTTACGTAACACGGCGTGGTTTGACCGCAGCCACTGAGACCTGACCGTGGAATGACCACTTTGCTGTCACGAGGACCCGAACTTTAATGAAAACAACAAAAACAACAGCTTCAAAACAGATGAATGATGACATCACCGTCCTCTTGTTTGAAACAGCTCAAGCTGAGGTATGCTCCGACACATGCCAGGCATTTCTTACACATGGATGAAAAAACAATCAAGGGCATTTGAAAGGAGAGTCTTTTGAGAACCAGTTTTGCAACATGCTGACATGTTCTCATCGATGCTTCACAAAAATATAGGGTAAAGTGTGCTTCCTCTGAAAGTGTTTTATTTTTTTTTAAGTAAACATGTTCTCTTACACAATAACCAAGTTTGTTAGAAGCAACAGTGCAGATTAGGCCCTGTGTCAGCCACAGTGGGACATGACCTGCCCAGGCAGCTTCACAGCTCTCAGTGACCAGACTGCTTTAGATCTGGTATCCTCAAATATGTTTTATATGCTGATGATACCACCTTCTTCTGTTTGGGTAAAGACTTGGAACAGTTGATTGAGTCAATGAAGAGGGAGTTTATTAAAATACAAAATTGGTTTAAATTAAATAAATTGTCAATCAATATTGATAAAACTAAATTTATGATATTTAGTTAAAAAAAAGATAACTTTGGATTTTTCTTTCAAAATTGATGGTGTTAAGATATGTAGAGTGAACGAGGTAAGGTTTCTGGGTGTAATTATTGATGATAAACTGTCATGGAGACAACAAGTAAGTTTTGTAAAAACAAACATTTCTAAGTCCACTGCAGTACTGTATAAAGTAAGGGACCTATTGAATAATAATGCTTTGTATTTGCTGTATAATACATTAATAGTTCCGCATTTAACTTATTGTGTTAATGTTTGGGGAACAGCGTGTAAAACCATAACAAAGCTTATTTTTACATTACAGAAAAGAGCTGTAACAAGAAAGCATTATTGTCATCCTTCAAGTATTTTGTTTTATCAATTGAAATTGCTTAAGTTTTATGATTTGGTAGATTATAATATTCTTTTAGTTATGTATAAGGCTCAGAATTACATACTACCATCGAACATTCAAGCGTATTTTGTGAAAAGGAAGAGTTGTTATAATCTTAAGGGAATGGATATTTTTGTAAAACCAAAGTATAGAACTAGTTTAAAAGGTCGGCCTACTAGAATACAGGGAATAGGTCTATGCCATGGAATAGTTTGGAAAATGGTGTTAAAAAAAGTGAAGTCAATGTTTATATTTAAGAAAAAGATTTAAACTATTTTGTTGAAAAGATACATAGAAGTTTGTTAAATATCAAATTAATTATAAATGGTAAATTTTGATAGTTATGTACAGTATTGTTGTATTATGTATTGATGATTATTGTTTGAATTTATATTTTGAATTGATTTTGTTTAAGAAGGAGCAGATATAAGATTTTTTCTTCTTCTGCTTCCTTTCATTTTATGTTTTGTTTTTTATTGTCTTTGTGTTTTAAAATTGAAATGAATAAATAAATAAATAGATAAATAAGATCAACAAACCCCAGCAGGTTCTTGATAAGGTTTTGCAGGTTTCAGGGTAAATCTGACTATAGATTAGGGCTGTCCAAAGAATCCCCAAGGGTAGTCATTAATCTGCCATTTAACAATGTCTTTTCTTTCTTTTTCTTGTCTTTTGTTAGAAAAACAAACAAAACATAGATGACCTATTTGATTTTAAGAGGCATAACTTTTGAAAAAGCGGAGAGTAGAGGAGCTGGATGGGTCAATACCTTTATCCTGCACGACCTGCAGCTTTGTTTACATACCTTCACTAACTTCTCTAACTTTAACTGTCTGGTCAGGTCGAATCACTTCACCAGCTTCACTATGTCTGGTCAAGAAGAACCAGTCTTGATGATTATGGTGATGTCATAATTATGATTGTGATGAAAAAAAAAAAGCATCACAATAAAAAAGACAGAGTCCATCCATCCATTTTCTTTACTCGCTTTTTCTATTTCGGGTTGTGGGGGGGGGGGTCCAATGGTGATCATGTCCAGCACCGTGTGAGAGGCAGGGGACACATTGGACATGTCTCCAGTCTATCACAGAGACACAGACAAATGAGACAAACAAACATTCACTCTCTCACTCACACGTAGGGACAATTTTAGAGTTACCAGTCCGTCTAACATGCATGTTTTTGTTCTGTGGTAGGAAACCGGAGTACCCGGAGAAAACCCACGCATGCACGGAGAGAACATGCAAACTCCACCCAGAAAGGTCCCGGGCCAGGATTTGAACCAGTGACCTTCTTGCCGAGAGGCAGCAGCTCTACCAACTACAGAATAAATAAAATAAATAAATTCCAGTAAACTTTGATATTTTGCACCAAAGTTTCCAACAAGCATTTCATGCGATGTATTTGCGTTCAAACTGTGTAATGGAGATGACTCTCAGCTACTACCACCCCACATTTTAGCACAATATTTGTCAAATTTGCTACTTTATACATCACTTTCTATACATTTTCTTCAAATCTATCCAATAGTTTGCGAGGTATTTAGACAAACGGGTTTACAAACATAGTTGTTTGTCAAAGTTTTAATCAACGTTACAATTTGTCAGTGTTCTAAGTGATGGAGATGACTCAGCTGCTGCCACGCTAACTCTTTACTTAGGAACTTTGAAAATGGCAGTGTGAACATTTGACAAGCTGTGGCAGCCATCTTGAATAATATTTTAATATAATATTGGGCAGCACGGTGGCACAACTGGTAGAGCTGCTGCCTCTCAGCGAGAAGGTTGCCGGTTCAAATCCCGGTCCGGGGCCTTTCTGGGTGGAGTTGGGCAGCACGGTGGCACAACTGGTAGAGCTGCTGCCTCTCAGCGAGAAGGTTGCCGGTTCAAATCCCGGTCCGGGGCCTTTCTGGGTGGAGTTTGCATGTTCTCCCCGTGCATGCGTGGGTTTCCTCCGGGTACTCCGGTTTCCTCCCACAGACCAAAAAACATGCTTGTTAGGCTGATTGGTGACTCTAAATTGACCCTAGGTGTGAGTGTGAGAGTGGATGGTTGTTTGGTGTGAGTGAGACAGGTCCCTCTTGTAAATGAGTCCCCGTGACTCAACGAGGCTAGCCTGTATAAATAAAGGTTGAATGAATATCGGCTCAGATAGGTAATTAGTCATACATACACATTCAATATAACAGACAAATATAGTGAAAATAGATATATAGCTAACAGACAAACTTACACACATGATCAACTGTCTTTTATGGCAATGGGCAATGATGAACAAACTGTTCAGTTCTGAAGCATTCATTGCTGCTGTCATCTCTCTCTGATTGCCTTCGTGCACTGTTCAGCATGGTCGAAGCCCTCATCAATCACACCGCACCGATCCATCTCATCCATCTCATCCATCTCAAAGGCTCGCGTCCCCCATCTCACTCCTCCCTCATAAATCAGGAGATGAGCGCGTTCCAAACAGCATCTGTCTTTTGTTTTCTTCCTGCTCTTCTTTCCTCGTCAACAACCAGCCAGTTTCCTTGGGAATAAAAATAAATTTAAAAAAAAGCATGAAACTGTTGAGGAGCTGTCCATACACACAGCTCTGACCGTTTCACCTCTCTGTAAGGATGACAGTAGAAAATCATTAAAGGGATAGTCTGGTCGTTTTTGAAGAGGTGTTCTGTGAAATAGTTATCAGTAGTTTGTGCCGTATCAGTGGTGACATCAGTCGTAAAGCACAGTGTATGACGAACAGGGTTGAGGTGTGTCTTCAGACTAATGCATACCTGACAACGTTTGCAATGAAGGACACCTGTATTAGTGAGCATATGCAAAGCAACTGTGTGTGTGGTGGTGGTGGGTTGGAAAATATATATATACTCAAAATTATGTATAAAATGCATATTATTAAATTGCTAGGATCAAACAAAAACCATAAAATCAGTATATTGTGTTTTTATTGAAAGGTGGAACAGTGAGCATTATATGACCTTTAATCTGAACTTTGAGATCAAACACGAAGACTGAATTAAAACTATGGTCATGAGCAGGGGTCTGCAACCTTTACAATCAAAAGAGCCATTTTACGCCTTCGTTCACTCAATTAACAGTGTTCAGAGCCGCAACAACATATTACAACTGTGGTTCTCAACTGGTGATCCATGGGCCACTTTAGGTTTGTTGGAAGGAGCTTTTGTGGCCACTAGGGGTGACATTATAAATATAAAACAACTAATAATTTACATTTTTACAATTTTAGACAAATGAAAAGACCAGATTCTTTTAAAGAGAGTTTTTTTATTATTATTTTTATTAATAAAAGCTATGAACTATGCAGACCTAGGTAATATTTTTAATTGTGGAAAAATAAATTAAGTATAGAAATAAACAAAGTTAAAGTGGGTATGCTTTACTCCTTGTACTTGTTCCAGTATTTAAATATTTGCAAAACAAATGACAGGAAAATGTCTTAAACTACCGGTAATCCTTTTTTGTTGGTTGTATAACAACAAATAAAATTCAGTTTTATGTTGGTTGTGGTCAAAGCTTGAAAGAGCCGCTGTGGAGGAACCAAAGAGCCGCATGTGGCTCCAGAGCCGCAGGTTGCAGACCCCTGGTCATGAGCGTTGGGTTGTGACTGAAAGAACGACATCTCGGATACAAGCAGCCAAAAGGAGTTTTCTCTGCAGGGCGTCTCAGCACAAACAACATGCTAGACTTTACTATGACTTTTGCCTTTTTTATCCATACTCCATTCTCTATGACTGATGTCATGGCTGAACAACATGACACGTCACTTCAAAAATGGCAGGACTGTCCCTTGAATGTTTTACATTTGAGCTGTAGGACAGCTCTGTCGGTCGGCCTGTTGTTGAAGTCAGCTGCGTCGTTTGCCGGAGCACGCATCAGAGACAGCTGGAGCGTTGCTCTCACTCTGAGGAGATTTAAAGGATCAGGAAGACGGATGAAAAGCAAAGAGGAGGAGGGACCGTGAGAATGGTCACTATGGTAACCGTGACGTGTGTCATCAGAGGCTTGTGCATCACTGGGAGTTTTGTTTGTGTGGAGGTAAAGGCGAAAACAGCAGTCTTGAATGAGGTCATTTGTGACACTTGAACTGACGGAACCGAGCTGGTGTGCATTTAAGGAGAATAGGAAAATGAACATATAAATACAGTTTTCTGCTGATCCCTGTGTCTCTGCGTGTCGTGGGTGGCTGCTGTAACAGATCCGGGTTACGTCAACTGATAACACGCTGTGGATGTGTGGAGATGAACTGCAGATTTCAGTTTGCTTGGTCTTTTCACGTTTAGCTTTTATTTTCACGAGATAAACAGAGAAAAGGAGAGAGGCTCTGTGCAAACACTGCAACAAATCAGAAGCCTGTACACAATTTCTGAAAATGATGTCTGCTGTTGGCTTTGAGAGTCACATTTCTTTAAGGACCGCTCATCGTCCTCCACCTTTCATGCCAGAGTTTTAACTGAGATCCTCTCATGATGAGATAGGCATGTGTAAACAATACAACACAGGAAAATACAGAAACCACCTGATCAAACTGGTTGAACCACTATGAGAAGGTGCTATTTATAAAATTGAGGTTGTTGTGGCTCCTCGGACTGATGAAGTCTTTTGGATGAAAGACGAAATGTTTAAACAAAAAGAAACCATCCAGAGGACCTGACTTAACTTTGTTCGATTTTTCTACCTGGATTATTGTGCATGCATCAGGAATGCTTTGTGCTGGCTCTTAATTTGGTAAATCTTACAAAAATGTGTGAGTGGTCTGAGAGTATGTACTGAGGATTCTTCTCAGTACATACAGTATGTTACTTACTCTCACAGGCAAAAACATTTTTGCACGTTGGCACAAGAGCGTCTACAGAACCAGTTTAACTAAAAGCTTTTCTGTATCTTTACAATAAGGCTCCCCTTAGTTTATAGCTATGTTATTAATTCCTTTATAAATACATTATAAATCATTAATAAATGTTTATTATGCATTAAGTGTGACAGAGACAAAACAGAGCAGTTTCTTGCTAAATAGTGTACCAAATCTGTTTACCTATATAATTCATGTAGAGCTGTTATATTAAACATTTCAAACTAAGTTGCCTTGTAAGCACAATAAGCACAAATCTATTTCTTTAGCATATATATTATACTTTATCACCGAATTATAAGTATCTACAACTAATATTATAACCTAAAAATTAGGTTAATTAATACATAATAAACTAACATTGAAGATTCATAAAGTGTTTATAGAGGAATTAATAATGTATCTATAAACTATTTATTATGTATAAGGTTAAAGTGGTACCAGCTTGCAGCTTTTCATTATTTCATTGGCAAGCAAACAAACAAACAAACAAATCCAGGGTTGCCTTCTTGACTTGTGGTGTTGATCTGACTACTTTCAAAGGCTAAAAATAATCAAAGCCAAAGACTGAACTGTGGCCACAGAGTCACTGCAGGGTTTCTCAGATTTCTCAGAGGTCATGACCTTAGTCACATGCTGACAGAGTGTTCCCCCACTTTCTCTACTAAATCCCCCAGCTGTCCAGAGGCATCATCTGCGATATCATGTCGAACGACATCCATGTGTTTGTGTGTATTTTTATAGATGTAAGTATGTATGTACTCATCATAGGTCTAAGGTCAGTACAAGTGACTCAACTCTGCTGTCCCACTGATATGGCTGACACCGTGGCGGGTTGGGGGTGGGGGTGAATGAGGCTGGGACACCATGTGTGCCAAATGTTTTATTATTTTACTGCTCAGGATCACAGGTCTGTCATCGACACGAGTCATGCAGGACTTCTTAAAGTATGTTTTTGATGAACAATGCAGATTTCTGAAAGTAGCAACTGTGTACAGTATTTTCCGCTCTATAATTCGCATTGTCCAGTTATTGGCAACAAATTGGAAAAATCCATAAACGTGTCGCACCTCTCTATAAGTCGCATCTATTATGCGTCACCGCTGATGCGTCGCGTATGTTACGCGTCACCGCTGATGCGTCGCGTATGTTACGCGTCACCGCTGACAACCCGAAATGTGGGCCGGTGGTTTGTCCTGCTGCAAATGGCTGCCACACGGAAGGACTTTAACAAGATTAACACGGTAAAAACAAATTTTTGTTTGCTGAAAATTATAGCAAAGATGTGTCTTAGCTGAACTTTTCCTTAATATATGCATGTAATTGTCAAATCAGCTGGATTTAAAAAGTAGTTTCGCTAGATGCACACGCACGGGTGGAACCGCAGCATTTTCTTTAAAATTTAGCAAGATAAACACTTTTAAAAAATTTGTTAGCTGACATTATAGCAAAAGTGTTTCTGAGCTTAACCGTTCCTTAATAAATTCACGTAATGGTCAAATCTACTGGATTTAAATTGTTTCGCTTTGACGTCTTCCAAACCGTCGTGCGCTGCGAAAATAAATTATAAATAAATCGAATTTTAGCTAAAAAATCTCATACAGCTAACAGTTTGTAAATGTCCATCCATTAATTACTTTCTGTAAGTTTGATCAAAATCTGTCCTGTAGTTCACGAGTTATTTAGATAAATAGTACCCGTTTACGATAAATATGGAGCTATAAGCTAACACCTCTACGAAGCTAAAACATAGAATTTTAGCTCAAATGTATCATTAAGCTAACAGTTTGTAAATGTCCATCTATTGATTACTTTCTGTAAGTTTGATCAAAATCTGTCCTGTGGTTCTTGACCTATTTTGCTAACAAACACTGAGCTAACAGTAGTTCATACCTCCAGAGCAGGAGGCCGGGCTGCGACAGAGTGTGTTCGACCAGAGGAGGCTCTCGTCGGACACATGAGGTGGGAACGGTCGGTGTACCCTAGCGGACAAAAGTAGTACTGCACCCCTAGCGACTGAAAGTGGTACTGCACCATTTTTGCCAAAAGGAAAAACGGTCATATCTGAGCCAAAAATTGGTCTAAAAATATGGGGAAAAAATCCATAAACATGCCGCACTGCTCAATAAGTCGCAGGGCATGCAAATTAGGCAAAAAGGTGCAACTTATAGAGCGGAAAATACGGTAGTTCTTTTTAAACAGGATCAGTGGCACGGTTTAATGTGGAATCAGTGTTGAGAATAGTTGAAACACAAGGGAATAAATATCGCTACCTTTTAGAGTTTGTGTTTTGTTGTTGTTTAGTTTTTTTACTACGATCATCTCATGTTGATGGAGTTGTTGCCATTTTTGGTCAAACTCGTAAAAAAATGTGGATTCTTAAACAATATCAGTTCATGTTCTGGACGACTCAATGAGACCAACATCAAATTTTAGATCAGTACCGGTAGCTTCAATTCAGTTCAATTCAGCTTATTTATATAGCACCAAGTCACAACAGAAGTAGCTGTAAAGTTAATTGAGTTATAGCCATTTTTGTGCTGGTTAATGTCAATTAACTGTGACAGTCATTTTGAATTTAATTTAATTTGAGTTTAAATCATATTTATTTGATAGATTCCAGTTTGTAAATGTAAATAATGAATCTTCCTCATACACCAAAGTTAATAATGGAGTTCCTCAGTGTTCAGTGCTTGGACCAATACTCTTTACCTTATACATATTTCCATTAGGTAAAATTATTAAACAGCATGGGATACATTTTCATTGTTATGCTGATGATACTCAGTTATATTTATCCATGAAACTCGATGAATCCAATCAATTAATTAGACTACAAGCATGTCTTAAAGACATAAAAACCTGGATGACCCTAAATTTTCTGTTTTTTAACACGGACAAGACAGAGGTTGTGGTTTTGGACCTTAGCATCTTAAGAATAAACTTCAGCCTTTCACTTCCTAAGGATGGCATTAAGTTGTCCTCCAGTTCTAATGTAAAATACCTTGGTGTTATTTTTCTTCAGGATATGTCTTTTAACCCTGACATTTAAAAAAATTATATCTGGACCATTTTCTTCCACCTGCGCAATATTTCTAAAATTAGCAACATCTTGTCCAAAACTGATGTAGAGAAACTGATTCATACAGTCTAGACTGAACCATTGCAATGGTTTAGTATCTGGGTGTCTAAAAAAATATTTAAAAAGTATTCAGTTGATCCAAATGCTGCTGCCAGAGTCTTAACTGGAGTTAGTAGGAGAGATCATATCTTTTCAGTTTTAGTCAAAGTCAAAGTCAAAGTCAACTTTATTGTCAGAACTGCAATATGTACAGGACATACACAGGACCGAAATTGCGTTTCTCTCAGTCCCTCGGTGCAACAGTAACCATCTAAACACTAAACACTAAAACATTTAATAAACATAAGCATAAAATAGTAAAAAGTGTAACACTGTCCTGAGTTTTTTCATAATAGTATAAAAGTATGAAAATTTACACCAACACTGAAACACCAAACACCCCTAAAACACCAAACACCCAATGAACATAAGCATAAAATGAAATAATAAAAGTGTAATACTGTCCTGAGTTTTTGCATAGTAGTATAAAAAGTATAAAACGTATATCTATAAAATAAACTGAAGTTTCTAGCGTTGACATTTGCAAAGAGTGGCACAGCAGCATATAAGTTAATGTACACAGTATATGTATGAGGTAGTTGATGTTGGTATAGAGGCAAAGTGGCATATGAAGTAAGGCACATAAGGCACATTTGGCATCCTTAGATAAGGCTAGTCAGAGAATGCTGTATATGTATCTGCAGTAGTGTAGATAAAAGTAGTGTAAATGTAAACAGTAGTAATAAATGTAAAGCAGTAGTAATAAATGTAAACAGTATTAATAAATGTAAACAGTGAATGTAAACAGTAGTATGACTATAGGCAGTAATGTAATACAAACATTAGTGCAAATATGAGAAGTAGTGCAAACTGAATGAGCACATGACCGAGAGTTTAGTGAATAACCCGTTTGATGACACAGGGTCCAGTGTTAAAAACTTTGTGTTGAGTGGTAATGTGTGAGAAAGTTTTTTGTGTTAAGGCAGTTCAAATGGGAGGGGAGGCAGAGCAGGCAGAGTGTTTAGCATTCTGACTGCCTGATGAACAGAGCTGTCTCTCAGTCTGCTGGTTCGAGCCTGGAGACTCCTCAGTCTCCTCCCTGATGGCAGCAGTCTTCTCTCCATTGTCAAATTCAGAACAGAATTCAAAACCTTACTTCTAACATACAAAGCTCTCAATAACCTAGCTCCATCTTATATTACAGATCTTATTGTTCCATATTTTCCTAACAAAGAAAAGGTTGTAAGCTCAACGTGATTTCTTAACAGAGCACATCGCTCTCATGCCGGGTACCCACTGGACGCGTCGAAACGCTCCTGCCGCCCCCTTTTGGCCGCTTGTCACTTTCACACAGCCACTGAAGACGCACCCTGAGAGGAAGCAGAGGAGGGGGTCTGCGTCCTTTTCCGGTTGTTTCTTGTACACCGGGCAGACGAAATCAGCTGTACGTGAGCCTCGTTACTACTTGAGTGGGTTTTCTACGAGCCGAACTGCAGCTCCAAAAGTCTTTGTTGAGATTAAAACTTTTTTTTATGTTTGGGGTGATCGTACGCTCGAGCGGACAGCGGCAACTGTTAAAAACGTCAAGTTTCTTACCAGAGGCTGGTTTGTTCATGGAGGCTCGATGGGGTAAGTTTAAAAAGTCCAGAAAAAGTCCCGTTGTTGTTGCGTGATCACATAGCAGAGTCTCTCCCGATTGGTTGCTGCGACGCGTCGAGCGTCGAAAGTTCAAATATTTGACCCTTGGCGGCTCGACGTGTAGGTTGCTTCGGACGCAAGCGTGCGCGGAAATGAACTCCCGCCACGCCGCTTCAAACACTCAAAACGCGCCGCTTCACGATTCGACGTGCCTCGACGCGTCTCCACACAGACTTTCAATGTAAACCGGCCGCTTCCGCTGGCCGAAACGCGTCCGGTGGGCAGCCGGCATCAGACTGCAGGTTTTCTTGTGGCACTGGTTCCTATGGAGTTTCCAAAAGCAGAATGGGAGGAAGAGCTTTCAGTTATCAGGCTCCTCTCTTGTGGTACCAGCTTCCAGTTTCTGTCATGAGGCTGACACATTGTCCAGTTTTAAGAGTGGGCTTAAAACTCTACTTTTTGATCAATCCTATAGTTAGGGTCGGCTTGGGTTCCTTGAGCTGTCCCTTAGTTCTGCTATATGCTCAGACTGCTGGAGGACAAACTGACCACACTTCTTCACTCTGGTGCTGTCTTTACTTGCTCTGCTCAACCTGTTTTGTATTTGTAATTGTTTCTATCCTTACATTTTTATCATAATTTTTTTTTTGTCTGTCTTCCAATAGAAAGTTCACCTGGACCTATCATTATGTGCTTGTTTCTCCTTCCTGTCCTCTCAAACCGCAGCCAGTTGAAGCAGATGGCTGCTCAACCTGAGCCTGGTTCTACTGGAGGTTTCTTCCTGTTTAAGCAGAGTTGTTTCTTCCCACTGTTGCTTTTGTGCTTGCTCAGGATGGGAGACTGCAACAAAGTGAAGACTCAAAGCAATATGCTGGCTTCCTTGCATAGATAACTTTTGCTAATTGGCTTTTATACCATATGTGAATGTTTTACGTCCTGAGATGACTTCTGCTGCAACTTGGCGTTACAGAAATAAACTGAATTTAATTAAAAACTGATGTGGAAAAACTCTAAAAGTTAATCAGCTATGCACATCAATTAATTACTTTTGAGAAGATGCATTTAAACCTGTCAAGTGGTTCGTGATATATTTTGCTAACCGGCAAACACAACTGACTCCAAAACTTTAAGCTAAAATTTTGAGCAAAAAATCTTACAGTGAGTCACACTTGGAGTATTGGATGTGAATGACTCTCAGCTACAGCCACACCAAATTTCAGCACATCTGCCAAATTGACTGTGTTTTTAAAAGTAAGTTGGCTGTGGTGGCCATCTTGAACAGAGTTGCATCCAAACAATATTTAGTTTTAGATGTCCATTTATTGTTTATTTAATGAACGTTTCATTTAAATCTGTCTAGCTGTATATGAGACATTTTGCTAACAGGTAGGCACACACAGACAGACACAGACAAAAACATTATTATACACCTTTCACCTTTTGAGGGCAGGCAATAATAAATGTAATGAATCATGAACTCCATCCTTCTTTTTTTGTTGTTTTTGCTGAACACAGTTCCTCCTATGCAAAGTGTCTTGTGTGCAGCATAATCCGTTTTCCTGCATCCTGTTTTGCATCCATCTCCTGTCAGACCGTCATTCAATACTCGCTCACCTCCACCTCCACAGGGCCAAAACTAAATAAAGAAAAGGTTAATGATCTGCACACGTCACGCGCTCCATGGCACCAGGGCTGCTTCCAAATCAGGTACATCCTGAATCTGTTGAGGATCATGCTTGATGCCCAATGTGAGAATAAATGTTGTAGTGATGCTGTTTGTTTTAAATGCGAGGTTCATTGATTAAACAGCAGGAGATCTTACATGATCCATCACAACGAGATACAAATGCAGCAGTCGAAATGTTACCAATACATCAGTTTATTTTCATTGAAGTGCATAATGACAAAAAATGCAAGAAGGAATTTGTTTATCCTGCATATGAATAATTCACCTTCATGCTAAGTCTGCATGGGACAGAAATACCACTAAACAGAGTCTGGCACTGCACTGAGAATAATGCATTTTAAACAAATGGGCTCTGAAAAATTTTAATTTCATGTACCATGGAAACAAAGATACATTACATTCACGGGAACAGATATCTCTGCGCTAAGTGCTCTTTCATGGGATTTTTGCATCAGCAGATACAAGGGAGTGGGGAGAACCATACCAGCTTTGCATAATTGTTTTGCATGAACTTGAGGCAAAGCAGAGGTTCTTGTTATTCTCCTTTCACTTCAACGGTTGCACAACTCCTGACCAAGCAACGTGGCAAGAAAGAAGATTTGGTCCACATTCTGATGATGTTCAATGGATATCGATTGATATTTGCAAAAACTCATTTTCACATTTGATTGAGTGACTGAATACACTTTGTTCATATTAAAAAAAAAAAACTCAAAGTTCACAACTTTTTGCTAATTTGAGACAATAATTCATGCTTTCATTTGGTTTGGTTCACTGTAAGTCTTTGTATGGCAAGTTTATGCTAAGTGTATAGAATGCATATCGACTTTTTTTAAACGTATTTCTTGACATCATCTCACATTTGAAACTAAATGTTTTTCACTTCTGCTTGAACATTTTGAGTTTTAACCTTCAGACATTACATGTATTTATTAGGGATGCACGATATTATTGGCATGTATCGGTATTGGCTTATATTAGCAATAAATTCAAATATTGGACATAGGCCATTCCATCAAAATAACTCACCGATATAAAAGGCGCTGTTTATATGCAGTATATA
>JBBPBX010001676.1:25421-42157 GCA_038048925.1 Garcialebias charrua | reverse complement strand
AATCATTATTTGTATTTAAGAAAAAGATCAAGAATATAATGCTGATGAGATATAGTTAAGTTAGGGAAATATAAAGAATAATTGTGATAAGTTTTGTGGTTTGTTGTATTATTTGTGATTATTTGTGATTATTGCTTGAATTGATTGTTTGAATTGATTTTGTTAAGAAGGGGCAGAATTGATAAGATTTTATTCTTCTTCTGCCACCTTTCATTTTATAGGTATTTTATATTTTGTTTTTTTCTTGAAATTGTATTTTTTTTATTGAAATTAACAAACAAACAAACAAACAAACAAACAAACAAACAAACAAACACAAACAAGAGAGTCCAGGCAGGATGGAGGGGATGGAGAAACTTTTCAGGAGTGATTTGTAACAAAAGGGTGTCAGCAAAGGTCATATGAGAAGTTTACAAGACAGTGGTGAGACCAGCTCTGTCGTATGGTCCGGAGACAGAGACATGGACAAAAAGACAGGAGACAGAACTTGAAGTGGCAGAAATGAAGATGCTGAGGTTCTCGTTAGGAGTGACAAGGATGGATAAGATCAGGAATGAGATCATCAGAGGTACAGCACATGTTGAACAACTGGGAGATAAAGTTAGGGAGGCCAGACTGAGATGGTTTGGACATGTCCAGAGGAGGACAGTGGGTATATTGGTAGAAGGATGTTAGAAATGCAGCTGCCAGGAAAAAGACAAAGAGGAGATTTATGGATGCAGTTAGAGAGGACATGGAGGTAGTTGGAGTGAGGACAGAGGATGCAGAGGACAGAGTGAGGTGGAGGAGGATGACTTCCTGAAGAGGTAAAAGCTGAAAGAAGAAGAAGTGCTTCTGGGTCCACAGTGAGGACTGGATCAGGAGTTCTGGACCAAGACTTCCGTTTTAGAGTAAATTAGAAAAAGTTTCTTGTTTATTCTTTTTCTGATCAGTCATTAGAGCCGAATTACCAGGATTTTTTCTCAGGAGAACCAGAGTTTTGGTTCAGCAGAGCCAGAAGTGTGCCTCCTGACAGACAGACTGATGAGTTGTTTGTTGCCGTGTCGCCTGCAGAGCCACGCCGCGTGCTATCTGAGCGTGCCGACAGAGTGCACTCTGGGACGTCTGCGCTGCATGCTGCTACACCCAGCCTGCGTCCGCCTCCAGTCCAGAAACTTCAGCAAGATGCACTGTTATCGCATCGCCGAGAGCTGCAGCCAGGACCTGGGTACACACACACACATCGAGGCGCTTTGACGTCATGTTGTTTTTGTTCCTAATGGAGAGGCGGAGCCTCACGTTCTGAATAAAACAGACCCAACACATTTCAGACCCACATCCTGTGACGCTTCTGAATCTGAAAACCACAAACGTTCGTCTCATTTCCTGACAACGCTGCTGCTCCTCTGAACCGAGAAATAAAACCTACAATCTGTTTGTCAGGGTGATGAACTCGACACAACTGAAGCTTCACTTTCGAAACAGAAAAAAAATCCCTATAATTCAAACATTAATCTATATTTTTGTCTCCTCGTGCTTCGTCCCTGATGATCAGCAATTAAAACAGGATGTAAAATATTCACCTGCTTTTAGACTTTAGCTTCTGCAGGGAAAACAATAAAACAAAAACAGGAAGTGAGTTTGAATATTTTAATTAGAAATTTAAAAATATTCAAAATGTCCTGTGTATTAAAAATATAATGTTGTAAAAACTGAAATGACACAAGAGAATGTTAAAAAGTAAAATGTATTTCACATTAGTGATATGACGCTTATTCCCAGCTTTTCGCCGGCCCTGAACGCAGCATTAACATTGTGAATCTTTGAGTCTTGTGGTACACTTGAAGATCTTATTGTACGCATAAATAACAAATTCAGTTGCGTTTACTGATGTTCTTCATGGGCGCAGAAACCAGATTAATAAATAAATCAATATTTTTAAACATGTGCATGTGAAAAATAAAATCTGAGTCTAAATTGATCTAGAATGGCTTCTTTATATAAATGAAAAGTTTTTTTTAAAAGTATTTAACTAAACCTAAAATCGCTCCATCATCTGAACATTTTTGCATTTTTTCTGTTCAGGAAGTTTTTGCCTCCTGAAATGTTTCCAGGAATCTCCACTACATTTTTTCCCCTCTTATTTTTTCCATCAGATAACTTGGATGTTGTGGAGCCGTCCCCTGCAGCAGCAAAAGAAGTTCAGCCGACTCCAGAATCAGGTGAAGCTTTATTGTCATTGTACCAAAGTACAGTGAGATTATGTTCGAACAGTCGTCTGAAAGATGGGCGGAGTGCACGTTGCTGCTGCTCCTTGAGAGTGGCCCCTTATCCTTTTTCAGAATACTTTTTAGATAGAAAAGGGGAAAAGGCCATGAGGATAGGATAGTGGTATTACAAAAAAGGTCTCTTCACACCTTGTCCCATAAGGATACAATTTAAGACATATAAAAAAAAACTCTACCAGGAAGCACATTTATAGACATGTAATGTATGTATTTGATGGCGAAATGGTGACATTTGTCCATGAAGCACTTCCAGATAGACCATAGTCCTGATGAGATGTTGGTGTCAGCCGGCACAGTTCTGATAAGCCTTCACAGAAGTTCTCGGGGGTGCGATAAACAAAGCTTTTCCTTAGTTTACACATATCCCAGGGGAAATTTGATAAGTCTTGCCTGTTCAAGGCCAAATGGGGGAGTCAGATTCAGATAAGCCTCAATTATTGATTTTTTTTTCCAGGCAGGCTGTTTTTTCCTTGTCAGCCTTGAGTCCTGCTGGTACTTTCGATCCAAAATGGCCTGATTTGTTGAGATTCCACTGGTCCGTGCTTATGAGCCTCCTCCAAGGTCAACCCCAACATGCTGGCGAGTCCCAGAAGCCGCAGGTGGCCTGTGATTCTCACAAATCTCTTCAATCTTATGGTTTAGCTCGTAAAGCAGCTGATTTTGAGTACTCGAAACACGAATCAAACCTTCACACAGACTTGGCAGTTTTGCCACGACTGAAACTGCTGCCATCGTCTCCTTCAGTAGCCGATAACACAGGAATCCACAGATGCCAAAAAGCAGAAACTCTGCTATCATGAATCCAATTATATAAACATCTTCGGCGTCCTCCTGAGACAATATGGAAAGACACATTAGCTCCCAAACTCCCCATGGACACATGACGTATCCTGCCGCGTGAGTCTCAGCAGGGCATGAGGGCTCTTCAGGACGCTGCCACTTTGTTGAAAATATTTTATAGATTGTGTTGAAAGTCCAATTGACCAGATCCATGACAGTTGTTTTAGTTTCGGAAGATGTGTAAAATAGGAGCTCCGATACACAGACAGAACAAAAAAGGCAGGAGGAGGAGGAAAAAGTGTCCGCCTTGCACGAGAGCGAGTGAGCATCACGATGCTGATGCTGCGTCGCGCATTCTGTTTAAAATCTAAAATCTTCAGGGGGCCTGTAAGACCGTTCAAACACATGTTTTATTACTTCCTGCTGGTTTGAAGAACCCCTCTGTGTTGAATCAGTCGGGGGGGCGAAGCAGTCCATCGGGAACCGTCACAGAGTGAAGTTTTAACGCTGTTCTTGTTTCGTCCGGTTCACAGGTAAGCAGGTTCTGAAGGTGTACGACGGCGACGACGCAGTCAAGCGCAGCTCTTTCCGACTGGTTTCCACCTCCAGAGCCCCGAGGAATGAGGAAGTGGTGAGACAAGGTTTCCTTCCTGAAAACACAAAACACTCACGGATGCTATTTTTACTGGTGTTCCCATCAGCTCCTGTGTAACCTGTGAGTCCACACTTCAGGATGTCTGTAGGAATGTGCATCTGTTTTTAAAAGTAAAGGTGCAGCAGCTGAGCAGAGCCACAAACTAACCGCGGTAAAAAAATGAAACTCAGGACATTAGAACAGACATCAGTGGGACCACCTCTAGAAAAACAAAGTTTTTGCTGCTCTGGGGCATACAGGTGTGTTTTAACACAACGCCAAAGTGGAATGACATCAGCAATGGCCGCTGAACAGCAACTGTTGCTGCCCATCAATCTGGGAAGGGTCAAAGGTCATTCCCAAACAATTTGGATTCCATAATCCTAGAGAGAGAAAGATTATTCACAAGAGGAACGCATTTCAGACAGCTGACAAGTCTGCCCAAGAAATTCACCCTGAAGGTCAGACCATGCCTCAGTTATCAGGTTAAAGGTCACTCTTCTCTCTAAAAACAACATGGTGACATGACAAGTTTGGAAAGTTTCATCTGAAGGAACCACAAGCCTTCTGGGATAGAACCAGACCAAAGGGCAAGTGTTTACCCAGAATGCACTGCAGCAAACACTTCATCCCAGCTGTCAGCACGGTGGTGGATGGTTGATGGTTTGGGCTCCTTTCAGTCCCTGAGTAAACCATGAACAACTCCTTAGACCAGGGGTCTGCAACCTTTACAATCAAAAGAGCCATTTCTGCCCCTTCTGTCACTAAATTAAACGTGTCCAGAGCCACAACACCTGCTACAACTGGGATTCTCAACTGGTGGCCCACAGACCACTTGGAGGGCACTTTTCTGGACGGTAGGGGTGATTTTATAAAACTAAAAATATCTGATGATTATTAAATGGTAAATGGTAAATGGAGCTTATTTATACAGTATAGCGCTTTCCAGCCCCCTGTGAGGAGCCCCAAAGCGCTTTACAATACCAGCCATCCACCTATTCATTCAGACATTCATACACCGGTAGTGGTAGACTGCCTTGCAAGGCGCCATCCAGACCTACCGGGAGCAACTCGGGGTTAAGTGTCTTGCCCAGGGACACAACGACACATGGTGGGCGGATGCGGGATTCGAACCTCCAACCTTCCGATCAGGGGTCGACTGCCATTACCACTACACCACGGCCGCCCCATAACATTTATTGATTTTTTTTACATTCTGACAAAATAAACGAGATTCTTGTAAAGAAGGAAAAAAACAATATACTGTAGTTTCTGCACAATTTCTAAAAACTAAAACGATAAACTATGCATTCTTATGTGATTTTTTTATTGTAGAAAAATTATTAATCCTTCCTTGAAGAAATAAAGCATAAAGTGAAATTGAGCATGTTTTACTCCCTGTCTAGTATTCATTTATTTGCAAAAATATTTTTTACAGTAAAACTGTTAAAACTAGCCCTTTTAGTTGTTTGTTATAACAGCCAATAAAATTCAGTTTTATGTCAGTTTTGGTCAAAGCTTGAAAGAGCCGCTGCAGAGGGACCAAAGAGCCACATGTGGCTCCAGAGCCGCAGGTTGCAGACCCTTGCCTTAGACCAAAGGGTTCTGGAGTCACATGGCATCTGTCCAACAGCTGAAGTTTGGACCGCACTGGGTCCAGCAGGACAAAGTTCCCAAACACAGCAGCTGATCTACAACAGAATGGGTCAAAAACAAAAATAATTGAGGTGCTGCATCGTCCAGAACCTCAGCCAGACTGAAATGTCGTGGTGGGACCATTAGAGAGCTGAACAGAAACCAGTGATGGAAAGCAGAGTGGGCCAAAACTCCTCCAGAACCACGTGAGAAACTGCTAACCATAAAAATCACAGAGTGTTCTGCTGCTGCTGAAGGAGGTTCTGGGTCAGGAACAAGTTGTTTTTTACATTCTGAGTCAGTTTTTTTTTTTTTGTAAAAACCGATGAGAAGTTTATAAAGTTTTATATTTATCTGAAAAAAAAACCAAAGCTGCTCTTATGTTTTGTTTTGACCCGTTACTCTGTAGAATTATATAATGTTGTACTATTTTAACAGGACTACCATATATTTGGTTAAAGTTCTGTTCCAGCAGTTCTTTGACTGGATCTTTTACGCTGAAAGGTTTTGGCTCAGAGCGGCAACCTGCAGGTAAAACGTGACCTGAGCTCATTGTAGTACCTGTGCTGTCCTGCAGGAGGCGGCGCTGAGGGCTTTCTACCTGCCCAATGAGCCCAGTAACTTTGAGCTGCAGGAGTTTTCGGTCCAGCAGTGTCCCGCCAGCGATGACATCCTGAACCAGAACGCCAGCAGTCCGGATAACCGAGGGACTCTGAGGGATGCGAGCGACGCCTGTCTGCTGAGGGCTAAACCACGAAACACTGAAACCATCCAGGTGTACACCGGCTGGCCCAGGTGAGATCACCATCAGGTGTTCTGATGCTTCTGACTTCTGCCGTCAGTCCATTCAGTGTAAAACATCGTTAAGACAAAGTCTTGTTCCTTTTGTCTGCTGACATCTGAATGATGAAGCTTCCTATTTCCGTGTAAAAATAAAATAAAATAAAAAATCCAGCAAACATTTTGTCTCTACGAAGTAAAACATACCGTACTTAGTAGCAACAGCAGTGCTCTAAATTATTTTTCTCTCTTAACTTTTCTTGAGACTTTACAGTTACCAGAAGTTGAAACAAGTTTTTACTGAACAAAGATATAAACTTTTGGTTTTTGCTCCCATTTTTCCTGAGCTGAACTCAAAGTTTAAGACTTTTTTTGTACGTACACAATCGGCCTTTTTCTCTCAAACATTGTTCACAAGTTTGTGTAAATCTTCGTCTGTGAGCACTTCTCATCCTTCCGCCTCACAGGTGTGGCATGTCACGATGCTGGTTAGACAGCATGACTATTGCACAGGTGAGCCTTAGGCCAACCACAATAGAAGGCCACTCTAAAATGTGAAGTTTTACTTTACTGGGGGGCCTGAAAACCAGTCGGTCTCTGGTGTGACCAACATTTCCCTCATGCAGAGTGACAACGTCTCTTTCACGTAAAGTTGATCAGGTTGTTGTTTGTGGCCTGTGGAATGTTGATCCACTCTTCAATGGCTGGGAAAATGCTGGATATTATCAGGGACTGGAACACACCGTGCGCCCCGCCTATGTAATGGTAGGGGAAACATTGGATCAGATCTCGGGGATTATTCTCAGGCACGGTCCATTGGTGTGGCCATTTAATTTGGACTTTTTGGAACCAAGTGGACCGACACAGCCTCGAGGTAGAAAAGTTCTGCCTGTCCCCAAAACAATCGTGTTTATCTGAATTTGGCTCCCTGACTGGCCTTGACATGCCGTCTTATCTTAATTCGCCTGTAAGTTTTGTGAACCTGATGCTCAGCCCCTCCCTCCCCTCTTACCGAGGAAGACTACGGACTATTCAGAGGGGCCCAGCTGAATAAACATTCTGTCATCAATTCAGGACTCTTTGGAGTTGTCCTTGGCCTCCTCGACACCCCCCCGAGTGTGTACGGGTCTCTGCAGAGGGAACTATTTGAACTGAGTGATTTTAACTGAACTCTGCAGGGCCTCTGTGTGTTGTCTCTGGACATGCTCACCGCCCTTGCGTCTCCCGTTCCCCACAACTTCGAAATGTCAGCGTCATTATGTGCTCGTGTGCAGTTTTTTTTTCTTCATTATCTTGCTGTTAATATTCAGCCAAAGATTAAGAGCATGTTAGGATTTTTTTTCTACAAACACTGTTATTTTTCACCACTTTTTATTGTCTGTCCAAACAGATCTCACTTGTAAATGAGTCTTTGAGGCTCAATGTGATTTATCTGTTTAAATAAAGGTTGAATAAATTGTGGTCAGCCACACCTGTGAGGTGGATGGATTATCTCTGCACTAACACAGATTTACACAAACTTGTGAACAATATTTGCGAGAAAAAGGCCTTTTGTTTACGTAGGAAAAAGTCTTAAGCTTTGAGTTCAGCTCAAGAAAAATGGGAGCAAAAACAAAATTGTTGCATTTATATTTTTGTTCACTATAGAAGCACCTACATTAAACTTTAACCCAACAATCACCACTTGAGACTGGTAATGAACTACAGGAAGTAAAAGTTTCCCAGTGAACATTCTTGGTTTAAATGATAAGTTCTCTACAGGATTCCAGTCTTTAAAGTAGACAGCCTCACGGACAAAATCTGGAAGCTCAGCCTCCCATTCTACTTTTATAAACTCTAGGAACCACAAGTAAACCTGCAGCCTGAGAGCGAATATCTTTATTTTAAGATGGAGCTCGGTTGTCAAAAGCTTTGTACGCAAGAGGAGTTTACATCTAATTTGTGTTTAAGATGTGTAAACTTCAGCACTTTGCATGGCAGTTATGATAAAACACTATAACTGCAGACTATTTTAAGATATGAGACTGCATGAAACTTGTTAGTAGAGCTTTAGTGGAAAAGTTGCCATTTTTTAACTTTTAAAAGGTAACAGTTTTAAAAATTTGTACAAAAAACTGTTTTGTTTAAAAAATATTGCAAGTTGTGATAAAAAAAATAAAAACTAAAAACTACAAACCGCATTCCAAAAAAGTTGGGACACTAAACAAATTGTGAATAAAAACTGAATGCAATGATGTGGAGGTGCCAACATCTAATATTTTATTCAGAATAGAACACAAATCACAGATCAAAAGTTTAAACTGAGAGAATGTATCATTTTAAGGGAAAAATATGTTGTTTCAAAATTTCATGGCGTCAACAAATCCCAAAAAAGTTGGGACAAGTCCATTTTTACCACTGTGTGGCATCCCCCCTTCTTACAACACTCAACAGACGTCTGGGGACAGAGGAGACCAGTTTCTCAAGTTTAGAAATAGGAATGCTCTCCCATTCATGTCTAATACAGGCCTCTAACTGTTCAATCGTCTTGGGCCTTCTTTGTTGCACCTTCCTCTTTATGATGCACCAAATGTTCTCTATAGGTGAAAGATCTGGACTGCAGGCTGGACATTTCAGTACCGGATCCTTCTCCTACGTAGCCATGATGTTGTGATTGCTGCAGAATGTGGTCTGGCATTATCTTGTTGAAAAATGCAGGGTCTTCCCTGAAAGAGATGACGTCTAGATGGAGCATATGTTGTTCTAGAACCTGAACATAGTTCTCTGCATTAATGGTGCCTTTCCAGACATGCAAGCTGCCCATGCCACAAGCGCTCATGCAACCCCATACCATCAGTGATGCAGGCTTCTGAACGGAGCGTTGATAACAACTTGGGCTATCCTTGTCCTCTCTGGTCCGGATGACATGGCGTCCCAGTGTTCCATAAAGAACTTCAAATCGTGACTCATCTGACCACAGAACAGTCTTCCATTTTGCCACACTCCATTTTAAATGACCCCTGGCCCAGTGCAAACGTCTGAGCTTGTGGAGCTTGCTTAGAAATGGCTTCCTCTTTGCACTGTAGAGTTTCAGCTGGCAATGGCGGATGGCACGGTGGATTGTGTTCACTGACAATGCTTTCTGGAAGTATTCCTGAGCCCATTCTGTTATTTCCTTGACAGTGGCATTCCTGTTTGAGGTGCAGTGACGTTTAAGGGCCCGGAGATCACGAGCATCCAGTAGAGTTTTACGGCCTTGACCCTTACACACAGCGATTGTTCCAGATTCTCTGAATCTTTTGATGATGTTATGCACGGTTGATCAGAATCAGAATCAGAATCAGGTTTATTGGCCAAGTACTGTATGTTGACACACACAAGGAATTTGTTTCCGGCTGTTCGTGTCTCTCTAGAAAGTGTCTCTCTAAAAATGCTAAAAATTAATGTATACAGATACTTTACATTAAAAAAAAACGTACAAATAATACACAAAATACAGAAGGATTCACATCACATGGGGGATGTGAATGGGTTGGGGGTCACGCTGATGGATGTCTGATGATCAGCTGTTGATGATGGTGATGGCCTGGGGGAAGAAACTGTTTTTGTGTCTGGCAGTCTTAGTGGACACAGATCTGTAGCGTCTGCCAGACGGGAGAAGTTGGAACATGTTGTGACCCGGGTGTGTGGAGTCTGTGGTGATTTTTCCAGCCCGTTTCCTGGTTCTTGCGTGGTACAAGTCCTGAATGGAGGGCAGTGAAGCCCCAATGACTTTCTCAGCTGTCCTCACTGTTCGCTGCAGCCTGTTCCTGTCCTGCCTTGTGGCTGCTCCAAACCAGACTGTGATGGATGTACACAGGATGGACTCAATGACTGCAGTGTAGAACTGGATCAGCAGCTCCTGAGGCAGGTCCAGCTTCCTCAACTGGCGTAGGAAGTACAGTCTCTGCTGGGCCTTTTTGAGGATGGAGGTGATGTTGGGCTCCCACTTCAGGTCATGTGAGATGGTGGTTCCCAGGAACCTGAAGGACTCTACCGTAGACACGGGGCTGTTGAAGATTTTGAGGGGCAGCAGTTCTGGGGGGTGTCTCCTGAAGTCCACTCTCATCTCTACTGTCTTCAGTGTGTTCAGCTCCAGTTTGTTCAGGCTGCACCAGGACATCAGTCGTTCCACCTCCTGTCGGTACGCAGACTCGTTGTCATCACTGATAAGTCCAATGACTGTAGTGTCATCTGCGAACTTCAGGAGTTTAACAGACGGGTCATTAGAGGTGCAGTCATTGGTGTATAGAGAGAAGAGCAGTGGAGAGAGCACACAACCCTGAGGGGCACCAATGGACCTTACCAAGCTCCGCCCAGAAACGCCCCCTAAGCTCCAAGATGGCTGCCCGTCTCCCAAGCGCAGCTTTGTTGTCAATAGAAAACATGGCGTCGACTGACTGCAGGGTATTTTTGAGTCGAATAGTGTATCATTTCTGCCAGATTCCAACAAAATATCAGCCATGACAATGGACAGGGGAACCAACAAGTTCATGTTATTTTTTTTTGTGGACGTTATCAAGTTGTTTGATCCACGCGATGCCTCCAAACAGCGTGCGCGTCACCGCAAATGCTACCGTCTGATGGGGAAAACAGCAGCTCACATGCTCAGCATTAATACAGCTGTGGACAAGATCACTGATGCCTGTTGTCCTGCAAGACTGGGTAAGTCAGGCATTCATGGTTGTGAGGGTTACTTTTGAAATCAGCGATTTCTATTGTTGGCAAAAGTTTGTGTGCCTTGGTCGCAAAGCTAATGCTAACTGTAATCTCCATTCATTCCTTAAGTGGTTGGTTAGCCGTTGCTGCTTTAGCTGCTAAACACGCCGACAGCGACTTTTGTGAGGGCAAACGAGCTCAGCCGTCTGGTGTGTTAGTTAAAATCCAGCCTTCGTGTCACGATTTTGTGCAGTTTTAGGTGAAATCGACAGTAGAGCTCGTTGCGTTAGCTAGCTCATGTGGGGTTAGCGGAGCTGTTTCTTCCCAACTTCCAGGACGTTCAGTGAACTGTGGCTTTCTCTCATCGTGACCGCGTGTTGTTAACTAGCAGGTTTCAAAAGCAGGTCAACCCTTCTCTGCTGGTGAAAGGAATAATTGTTCAGTTTTGTGGTCGTGCACAAGCTTTGATCCAAGCAAGGCATTCAGTTTCACATATAGGGAAACGGTGAATTTTACTTCCACAAATACGGTCAGGGTACCTGACATCTCCTGTACAGATACCCCACTGACGGTGGAGGACAATTTTTCCAGCCCTGACGCAGAAAAAATCTGCACGTATGCTAGCTAGCAATGTAAGTAGCATGTGGTGCCGGTCTCACAAACGCTACCGTAGCGTTTGTTTTGTGAGACCGGCACGCACGTGGAAGCTGCGCTGTGACGTGTTATGGGTATTAGCCAATGAAACGCGGCCCTGTGGGCGGAGCTTGGTAAGGTCCATGCTGATGGACTGTGAGGAGGACATGATTTTCCCCAACTGCACCTGCTGCGTCCTGCCTGTTAGGAAGCTGGTGATCCACTGACACATGGCAGGAGAAACAGTGAGCTGGGAGAGTTTTGTGGAGAGAATGTCTGGGACAATGGTGTTAAATGCTGAACTAAAATCAAGAAACAGGATTCTTGCATAAGTCCCCGGGTGGTCTAGATGCTGCAGGATGAAATGCAGTCCCATGTTGACTGCATCATCCACTGACCTATTTGCCCGGTAGGCAAACTGCAGGGGGTCTAGCAGATGTCCAGTGATGTCCTTCAGGTGGGTCAGGACCAGCCGTTCAAAGGACTTCATGACCACAGATGTTAGGGCGATGGGCCTGTAGTCATTTAGTCCTGTGATGGAGGTTTTCTTGGGGACTGGAATGATGGTGGAGCGTTTGAAGCAGGAAGGGACTTCACACAGCTCCAGAGATTTGTTAAATATATTTGTGAAGATTGGAGCCAGTTGTTCAGCACAGATCTTAAGGCAGGAAGGTGAGACACCATCTGGTCCAGGTGCTTTTCTGATCTTTTGTTTCTGGAACAATCGGCTCACATCAGCTTCACATATCTGGAGTGCAACTTGAGTGGTGGGGGGAGGGAGAGACAGAGGGGGTGTTGATGGAGGAGTGATGTTAGATGCTGCTGTGGGTTGAGGAGGTGTGACTGTTTTCTTCTCAAATCTACAATAGAAGCTGTTCAGGTCGTCAGCAAGGGCTTTGTTAGCCTCTGCAGCGGGGGATGGTCGTCTGTAGTTTGTGATCTGCTGGAGGCCTCGCCACACTGAACCAGGGTCGTTGGCTGAGAGCTGACTTCTCATCTTTTCAGAGTAGCATTTTTTAGCCACTCTGATCTCCCTGGTCAATGCGTTCCTGGTCTTTTTGTACAGAGCTCTGTCCCCGCTCCTGTAGGCCTCTGCTTTAGCCTGACGAAGCTGGCTGAGCTTGGTTGTGAACCATGGCTTGTTATTGCCAAATGAGCGGAAGGTTTTTGTTGGAACACAGAGATCTTCACAAAAACTAATGTAGGATGTGACAGAGTCAGTCACATCATCTAGGTTGTCCGTAGCAGCTTCAAAAACACTCCAGTCAGTGCAGTCAAAGCAGTCCTGTAGGTCTTGTTTTGCTTCTCTGGTCCACTTTTTCACTGTTTTCACTACAGGCTTTACAGTTTTCAGTTTCTGCCTGTAGGTTGGAATAAGATGAACCAAACAGTGGTCAGAGTGACCCAAGGCTGCATGAGGAACAGAGCGATAGGCATCTTTCAGGACAGTGTAGCAGTGATCCAGTGTGTTGTTATCCCTGGTTGGACAATTAACATGTTGTTTATATTTTGGAAGCTCGTGGCTCAGTTTAGCTCTGTTAAAGTCACCAAGTATGATGAGAAGTGAATCTGGATGTTTTAGTTCCAGTGCAGTTATTTGTTCAGTCAGGTTTTGCAGTGCATCGCTCACACAGGCTTGAGGTGGAATATAAACACCGACCAGAATGAATGAGGAAAACTCCCTCGGTGAATAAAAAGGTTTACAGTTGATAAACAGAGTCTCTAAGTTGGAGCTGCAGTGTTTGTTCAGCACTGAGACATCTGAGCACCAACCTTCGTTTATATAGAAACATATTCCACCGCCTCTGGACTTTCCCGACAGCTCCGTGACGCGGTCCGCTCTGTGAAGATGAAAGCCGGGCAGATGCAGCGCGCTGTCCGGGATGAGCTCGCTGAGCCAGGTTTCAGTGAAGCAGAGAGCAGCCGAGCGTGAGAATCTTTTGACAGTCTTGTTGAGACTTGATGATGATAACTTAAAAGTCTTTACTATTTTTCGTTGGGTAACACCATTCTGGTATTGCTGCACTATCTTTCTGCGCAACAATGGTGGAATTGGTGATCCTCTTACCATCTTGGCTTCTGAGAGACACTGACACTCTGAGAAGCTCTTTTTATACCCAATCATGTTGTCAATTGACCTAATTAGTGTTAATTGGTCTTCCAGCTGTTTGTTATATGCTCAATTTCCTTTTTCCAGCCACTTATTGCTACTTGTCCCAACTTTTTTGGGATTTGTTGACACTGAAATTTTGAATCAACATATTTTTCCTTTAAAATGTTACATTTACTCAGATTAAACTTTTGATCTGTCTATGTTCTATTACGAATAAAATATTGACATTTGCCATCTCCACATCATTGCATTCAGTTTTTATTCACAATTTGTTTAGTGTCTCAACTTTTTTGGAATCTGGTTTGTAGTTAAAAATGTAGTTTTATTTTTGTCAGATGTGTTGCTTTATATTGCTTTACAACTGGGGCGCTTTTAATTGATTTTTGGATCTTAGAGGTAATAAAACCTTAAAAACTACCAAATAATTTTTAGAAATTTAACAGAAAACTTTACAAAAAAACCTGTAAACACTCTGCGCTGCACCTCCTGCAGTTTAAACTCTATCTTGGTGCGACGGCTCCCTCTGCTGACGGACAGGAGGACCTCCATCAACTTGAACTGGCTGAAGATTTCTGCACGGCTCAGGACGTGTTGACGAGTTCTTTTCCATGTTTCAGGTCGAGTGCTGCTTTCATCTCCGTCTCTGTCTCGGAGGCGAGCACTGCGGCGTCCGTCCTTAGCGAAGTCCTTCATCTTAGAGGACAGAAGGACGGCGACCCCTTCGGCCTGGAAAGTCCTGGAACGCTTTTGGTAAATAAACATTTTTCTGCTTTTATCCAAACCAAAATAAATCTTTAGATCTTTTGAAGACGACCACGATGTGTTTCAGGATGAAGACGCATCGAACTTCAGTCTGCAGGAGGTTTACATGAGCAGCAAACAAGGTGAGCTCAGCGCTGTCCACGTGGTTCTGTCTGAGCAGCGTCAGAACCGTCTCCGGTGTTTATTGAAACTGTCTCTGTCCTGCAGTCCAGAGACAAACGCTGAGTCCTCAGGAGAAGGTTCTGGACAAACTGCAGGAGATCAGAAAGGTTGGAGGACCACGAGAACCGCATCACACTCAAAAACATCTGTGCAGACCCCGTCTCAGAACGAGAAATAAAACATTTCTGTTTGAACATCTGTCAGTAAAAACTAATCTTTTCGTCCAAAGCTGCAAAACAACAAGAAAAAACAAACGTTGTTGTTGTTTTTTTTTCAGTGGGTTTGTGCCTTTTGACCCGGTTCTGTTGAACAGAACAGTCCATGTGCAGAACTGATGACCAGTAAAATCACGTTTCAGCCTCGCTTGGATCTGTTCTACTGGATAAAAACTTTCTTTTTCTTATTTTTACGTCAGGTTTCTCTGCGGCAGATGAACCAAACACGGTTCTACCTGGTGGAGAACAGGAACCCGACCGTCCAGGTGAACCTGCTGATCGGAGGACTGCCCCTCCAGAAGACCAAAGACGACTACATCCAGCTGATTCAAACACATCTGGCTGTGAAGAGTCAGTATTTCTCTTCGGCGCCTCCTGCTGGGATACGAGCAGGAAGACGAAGGTCGCCTCTCTGCAGGATCCGTCCTCTAACTTCCTCTCTGTGTCCGTCTCTGCAGGTCACCTGGTCGCCGTCAGCCACATGTACGACAGTCAAGGTGAGGCTGTTGTCAAGGAAACGACCCAACTGCCTGTTTGCGATTCACCGGGAAACATTCCTGCTTCAGAAAAAACAGAGTATATGCAGGGTCTTGAAAGTTATTAAAAGTTGATAAATCAATTTTGGGAAAATTAAGGGTCTTGAAAAGTATTAAAAAGTCTTGAAAGCGATTTGATAAGGTTTTTTTTTTTTGCTGTTATTCTAGCTTTAAATAATTTGACAGCAAAAAGTATGTATGAGTAATATTTGTTTTCCTCACCGCGGATGATTCGGAAACCGCTTCGCACAAATTTAGGGTGTCAGGTTACAACAGCCTTTACGGCTAGGCCTATCTTGTGTGCATGCACGGCTGCTTTATCTCCAAGTTGAGCTTGTGTGTTTGAGTAAGTTGCCGCGAGACCGTGAGAACAAAGTCAAAGTCAACTTTATTGTCAGAACTGCAATATGTACAGGACATACACAGGATTGAAATTGCGTTTCTCTCAGTCCCTCGGTGCAACAGTAACCATTTAAACACTAAAACACTGAAACATTTAATAAACATAAGCATAAAATAGTAAAAGTGTAACACTGTCCTGAGTTTTTGCATAGTAGTATAAAAGTATGAAAATTTACACCAACACTAAAACACTAAACATTTAATGAACATAAGCATAAAATGAAATAATAAAAGTGTAATACTGTCCTGAGTTTTTGCATAGTAGTATAAAAAGTATATCTATAAAATAAACTGAAGGTTCTAGCATTGACATTTGCAAAGAGTGGCAAAGCAGCATATGAGTTAATGTACACAGTATATGTATGAGGTAGTTGATGTTGGTATAGAGGCAAAGTGGCTGGAGATGCCTGATTTTCAAGAATGGCTGAGGCCTGTCGCCGAGAATAACCGTGTTTATTTCTTATTCGCCATTGTTCAACCAAGTTACTTTAAAATAGCTACGAGTCTTGTTGTAACCTAAGCTATATTTTCTTAAACCTAGTCGTGGTTCAGTTTCTTCTTTTGAACTTTTTTCTTTCCACTGTATCTCAGTTCTGTTGTAGGTTTGAGATTCACAGATTTACAGTAATTGAAAACAACAGCAGTTTTGTAAATCAAAGATTTGTTGCTTAATAAAACAAAGTGACGATAAGGTCTTGAATTTATTTTGGAAGGTCTTTAAAAAGTCTTGAAAAGGTATTGAAATTAACTTAATTATTCCTGCATATACCCTGAAAAATGAAATGTCAGAAAGAACCCAAGCGTTCTGGATCGTTTAACGTCTCAGATATATTTTTTTGTAAAATTATCTTGATGCGACTGAATGCGCAGCCGAAACTTCGTTCTGTTCTGAATAAAAGTCCAACCTGCAGCTGAGGCGGAGACTTTAGGCTTTAACATGACGACAGAGGAGAGAAACCCAAACGGGCTTCATTCGTCCTCTCTGTGTTCAGGTGCCGTGGCGTTGCAGATTTCCTGTTTCTCTGAAGCCGAGAGGATCTTCATGCTGGCTAAAGACACGTCTGTGGAGAACAAGCCGCTGAGCTCGCTGGTGATCCCAGAGATCGAGGTAACTCAGTCTGTTTACGGCAACTGTCGAAA
>JBBPBX010001676.1:13243-23683 GCA_038048925.1 Garcialebias charrua | reverse complement strand
CTTGCTTGGTAGATGTAGAGTCTTTTGATTTATCATATACAGTAGTGTCCGAACAGACAAGATGTGAAAGATCTTTTTTGCAATACCAACATCTACCCTCATGGTATCTATCCCTTTTTTTTTTCATATCTAAGATTGTGGCGGCGCCGACACGGCTGCGGCTTCGTGCACCCGGCCCATCTTTTAAGACGAGTGTGTGTAATTCAATCATGTTGTATTGTGCCCTGGTGCAATGTCAATGTCAATAAAGATATATTCTATTCTGTTTCTTTAAGCCCCGCCCTCTCCTGAACACCCAGTGTGTTCTGATTGGTCAAAAAGTGCAAAAAGAATTTCAGACATTTTTGTTAAATCACAGTTTTTAGAATTAGACATTAAGTTCTCTACAGCTTTTAAAAGCTTAAAGAGTTTACAGCTTTGTCAGGATTTTATCTGCCTGTAAAAACGTTGAGCCTCTGAACTTAAAACGTAGCATTTATGCTCTGATGGAGACGCTGTTCGTCACCGATCTTTGTTGTTTTTCAGCACAACAAGCTGGGAGTGGATGTCTGTCCCCTGCTGGTGTTTGTCAACCCAAAGAGCGGCGGTCTGAAGGGTCGAGAGCTCCTCTACAGCTTCAGGAAGCTCCTGAACCCTCACCAGGTCTTCGACCTCTGTAACGGAGGGCCGCTGGCTGGGTGAGCGCATCAACGCTGCTAAAATTACCTGTCGGCTGCTTCTCAACCCTTTCTACTTCCTGTGATTCACAAACTCACTGAAAACTAGAAAATAAAATGTATTTTTTCTTTTGAATTTTGCGCTGAGTCACTGAAATCTGCTGAAGAAGCCGAATGTTTTGCTAGTTTTGATACTTTGTTTAAAAAAAAACCTGTATTTCTCTCTTATGTTTGTCTATTGTTTATTGTTTAAGGAAATTCTACCATTGCTGTTCATTATTCTTTAGTTTGTAGACAGGTCTTTCTTGTATATGAGTCCACGAGGCTCAATGAGATTTACCTGACTAAATAAAGGTTGAATGAATGAATGAATGGGGAAAAAAAAGCTAAAGTAAAAAGACTGCATCTAAAAGCTAAAACTAACAAAAACAGCAACTAAAAGGTAAAAAGTGAACAAAAATACTAAAGAAGATTTTAAAGAGCACTTTAAAAAAAGGAATTTAAAAGTTAATACATTTCAATGAGGGGGGAAAAAAAGGTTAAAAAAAGTTGAATAACTCAAAAGGTATAAAATGTACAAAACCCACAAGTTGGAGTTGTAATGTCCTGCATGAGCCGAAGGTTTTGATAGCTGCATGGCTGAACTAGCTGAACATGTGCAGAAATCGTACAGAAGAAACAATAAAAAGGAACCGTTCAAGTGCTGACTCGCCATTTGCAGAATTACAAAATAAAATCCCGCCGACCTCCATCAGTTCGTCTCGCCTGGAAACGCAGAGAAGCTGCAGTTTGATCAAATTCTCTGTTAAAACGAGACGTTTTCTGTTGTGGAGTTTGTAAAAGCTTTAGACCAGGGGTCTGCAACCTTTACAATCAAGAGCCATTTTACACCTTGATTCACTAAATTTAAAGTGTTCAGAGCCACAACAACATGCTGCAACTGTAGTAATCAACTGGTGGCCACTTTAGGTTTGTTGGCTGGGCCTTTTGTGGCCACTAGGGAAGACATTATAAAGATAAAAATGATACCGTATTTTCCGCCTGAAAGGTCGCTCCGTTACCGGTAGATCGCTTTGTCCAATTATTGGGAATAATTTGGAAAAATCCATAAACAGATTGCATCTTTATTTAGGTTGCATCTATTATGTGTCACAGCTACGCGACGCGTCAGCGCCTCATTTGCCCTGCTGAAAATGGCGGCCACAGAAGCGAGCGAGCACGGAAGGACTTTACAAGATTAACACTGTAAAAACAATTATTTGTTTGCTAAAAATTATAGCTGACATTATAGCACAAGGGTTCCTGAGCTTAACCGTTCCTTAATAAATTCACGAAATGGTCAAATCTGCTGGATTTAAATTGTTTCGCTTTGACGTCTTCCAAACGGTTGCATGCACTGCGAAAATAAATTATAAATAAATCGAATTTTAGCTCAAATGTCTCATACAGGTCACAGTTTGTAAATGACCACCAAGTAATTACATTCTGTAAGTTTGAAAAAAATCTGTCCTGTGGATCATGAGTTATTTATCTAAATAGTATCCGTTTAGGTAGCTACCGCTAACAACAAACAACATGCTAAAAGATCAATTTTTTTTGCTCTAAACATCTCCTGCAGCTAACAGTTTGTAAATGACCACCAAGTAATTATGTTCTGTAAGTTTGGTAAAAATCAGTCCTGTGGTTCTTGACTTCTCTTGCTAACAAACACAGCTAACAGTAGTTACCTCCAGAGCAGGAGGCCGGGCTGCGACAGAGTCAATCTGACCAGAGGAGGCTCTCGTCGGACACATGAGGTGAGAACGGTCGGTGTACCCTAGCGGACAAAAGTGGTACTGCACCCCTAGCAGCCGAAAGTGGCACTGCACTATTTTTGGCCTAAATGAAAAACGGTCATATTTGAGCCAAAAATGGGTCTAAAAACATGGGAAAAAATCCATAAACAAGTCTCATCTCTCTCTAATAGTCGCAGGGCATGCAAATTAGGCAAAAAACTGCGACCTATAGTCTGGAAAATACAGTAATAATATTTTATTTTTTACAAATGAAAATACCAAATTCTTCTAAAGAGAAAGTTTTTTGATAAATAAAAATTATGAACTATGCAGACCTAGGTATTTTTTTAAAATTGCGGAAAAATTAATTAAGTATAGAAATAAAGCATAAAGTTAAAGTGAGTATGTTTTACTCCTTGCACTGTACTTGTTCCAGCATTCACCTATACAGTTAGTACCCGACTTAGGAACGAGTTCCGTACCTACGGGCCGTTCGTAAGTCGAAAATTCTTAAGTCGGATCACATACAAAAAAATTAATAATATTTTTTAAAATAAATAAATGGATGTACAGTACTGTACAGTCACCAAGCACTTAGCCTATCATAACACCGTTTTTAAAGATGAAGGAGTGAGTTGAATTATCTCCCTTTCACATAACGGGAGCTAGCTCCCTTTATGTGAATGGAGCCTGCTAGGGAGGAGGAAGACAATTCAACTCACTCCTTAACTGTGTTAGGATAGGTTAAGTGCTTGGTAACTGTACAGTACTGTACATTTATTTATTTTTATTAAAAAAATAAAATAATGAGATGCGTTTGTAAGTCCGAAACGTCGTAAGTCGGGTGCGTCGTAAGTCGAGGACTACCTGTATTTGCAAAATGAATGACAGGGAAACTGCTAAAACTACCGTTAGTCCTTTTTTTGTTTTTTGTATAACAACCAATAAAATCCGGTTTTATGTCAGTTTTGGTCAAAGCTTGAAAGAGCCGCTGCCGAGGAACCAAAGAGGCGCATGCGGCTCCAGAGCCGCAGGTTGCAGACCCCTGCTTTAGACTCTCTGGAGCTCAGAAAGTGTTAAACATGTCAAAGGTCTTGTTTCAAGAGGTTCATTTAGGTAGACGATAAAACTGAAGCGGGTCAACAAGTCCCGACCTGGACTGGTCCTGACCAGAACTCGGCTTCTTTTTGAAACTACTGAATAAACGAGAGAGTTTCTGCAGGAACGCTCACGGTCCATCCTTCCTGTCTTGTCCAGTCTTCACACGTTCCGGGACGTTCCCAGGTTCCGGGTTCTGGTCTGTGGGGGTGACGGGACAGTTGGCTGGGTGCTGGGAGTCCTGGAGGCTGTCAGGCACAAACTGGTCTGCAGGGAGCCGCCCATCGGTATCGTCCCACTGGGAACAGGTGCGCTGCGGGGGTCCGGTTCTGCTGGTTCCGACTGGGTTCAGATTGGATTTTTAATGGTTTTGCTCTTGGCAGGCAACGACTTGGCTCGGGTCCTGCGCTGGGGGTCTGGTTACAGCGGCGACGACCCCCACCACATCCTGGTGTCGGTGGATGAAGCTGACGAGGTTCTGATGGACCGCTGGACCATCCTGCTGGACGCCCGGGACATCTCAGAGGAGGGACAGGACAACTGCTTCCTGGAACCGCCCAAAGTCTGCTCCAAATCTATTTATTTATTAATTTATTAACATCTGTTGAGTGGTTCATGAGATGACTGTGAACATGGACGACGAAGACTTGAAATGGTTCCTCTTCCTTTTAGATCGTCCAGATGAACAACTACTTCGGTCTCGGCATCGACGCGCAGCTCAGCCTGGACTTCCATCAGGCCCGAGAGGACGAGCCGGATAAATTCACCAGCAGGTAACGCCCGAGACATCAGCTGCTGCTTCCTGTTTACTCACACCTGGTCAATGTTCCCTCTAATTTTTCATGTGTCTGGGCATACACACAAGCTCTCTGAGCACACTGAGGACCACTATGAGCAACATCAGGAGTGCGCACTATGGCCACACACCTGTTATAAACCTGGGATCATAGAAAGTTACATGGCTTATTAAAAGAATCAGATTACAGCAGCAACTTCCACGAGTTTGCTTTTAATATAAGTGATTTGCCCCACTTAAAATGAAAAAACAAAAACATTGCTGTTCATGAGATGCATAGTATGTTATAGGATACAGGACCAGGAACTGATGAGACAGGATCAAAAGGACCAGGAGGATGGATCAACAGGCGATGCAATCAGGGAACATAGATGAAAAACCTGAGGGAGCAATTAGAACACAAAAAAATTACATAAGCAGGATAGAAGAACTTCAGACAAGAACATTTACGCAGTCCCGTGAAGAAAAATGTTAATGAAAATAAATTCTACCTTTTTTTTTTACACAAGGTCAGATGAAGGAAACTGGCATGAAGAATAACTTCCCAGTTCCATCTGATAGTTTAATAAGTTTTTTGTTACTGTTCTACAATTTATTGATGCCGTCTCATCTCAACTTGACCCATGATTACCATACACTAAACTAATAATATAAAACTAATGTAAATTAACAGTTCTGCAGTAAATACCAACTTTGTGAAGGTTATTGTGTTAAAGTAATTTTATTCAAACATCTTGATTAAGATATTATTGTTTAAGACAGAAAATGAGATCTTGTACCTTTGTGATGATGTGCAACATTCAGCAGTCATTGTCATTCTCCTGTGGTTTACCTGAAAAACATAAACAATTACTCATCTTCACGATCACATTTTTCTTTAATGATAATGTCACAATTCATGCTGCAGTCTTTGACAAAGGAGCTATACAGTAACTTTAAATTAACCACGTCAATCTCTCAGAAAAAAGGCTATATTTTCTAGTTGAAAGTTCAGTACTGTAACTGGAATTACCATTACATTTTTTTTTCAAAATTTAAGCTGTAATGAATATTTTAAAACGCTGAATTAGACAGAATTAGACCCGTTTAAACCAGTCATGATGGCAGAGCTGCAGTTAAAACACAACTAGCAACTTAACATGTTTAATAAACAAAAACTGACGACATGAAGTATTAATGTTAAAGGAGACCACATATAGGTCTTTAAAATTTTTATGTTATGTCTGTGTGCTATCTTGACGATATTAATTTATTTTAATACACAAAATAATTCTTAGATAATTAATTATACCCTTTTTAATTCTGCCATTTTTAACTTTCGTTTTGAACGACCGGTTTATGATAATGAGATGTCATGTCCACGCCCTTCAAAGATCTGTTTACGCCCTCTGTAACAGCCAGTATCTGTAATGTGTTGTTGTTTTAAAATTAGCTCTTTTTTTATTACTCATTTGACTTACTGTTAGTGCTAGCTTAAAGACCGTGTAAAGTGAAATTAAATGTGTGTTTTTAGTTTGTCACATGGCATAAATATGTGTTATTAATCACCCATATAAATCTGACTGATTAAAAACATTGTTTTCCTTATAAAATTAAGTCTCAAAAATCATGAAAAAACATAATTTTCCCTTGGTCTGAAACTGTGGGGGCGTGTCAGCGCGTGGGCGTGGTTTCAGCGCAGTACTGCGGCCTGCAGCTGAGCTGTGTGTGGAGAGGCAGACAGGAGCAGAGCCAGTAAACCTGCTCTGTTTTTATCTGAGTTCTGTCTGTAACAGCAGCTACTTTTTCCAAGAGTTACGCTGTTTTTGTAAATAGTTTTCTTGTGTGTTTTTAATCTGGAATGAAAAAAAAAAAAGTTGTACCATGCGGGAATTGAACCCATAAGGTTTGGGACGGAAGGCAAACGCTTTATCCATTGACCTATCCAGGCATTACAGATACTTGGTATAAAACCACGCGGTATAAAAACACGTTATGATTTGTACGGGTGCCCTGACCATTGCGACATCCAGGGAAGATGCACGAACGAGGCATAATTGATTAGCTAGCTAACAATGAACAAAATATCTATGCTATTGCTATCTGATGCTATCTGCGATTCGCGAGTGAACGGCTCCACCGAGGCGAATTTATACGGCTGGAGCTGCAGGGGGTGGGGCTATACTTAAGAAGACCGCGTGACGAAACGCGGTCACATTTAAAACACGCCTAAAAAATCCTGAAACAGAAATATCTTTATACACAGTTTGCTCTATAACTCCAAAATTAATTGAGCTACAATTTTGAGACTTTTTACTCATTTACAAGATTACAATTATGACATTTATAATGTTTATTGAAGAAAATGTTGAAATTCACTTTACACGGTCTTTAAAGCTTCAGTATGTAGCTTTTTTTATGAACATATTTCTTCACTCTGTCACTACCTCCTGACAGACTGATGTTAGCCAGGTAATCTCTGAAAAAAAATTAAAAAAAATATTGTCCCCTTGCTTCTCCAGGTGGTAAATAAGCATTTCTAAAAAGAAAAGGTGACCCGCCATTTTCCAGCCAATAAAAACAGAGTTTGTAACCAGCCAATAAAAACAGAGCTTGAATTTGAATCAGCCAATAAAAACAGAGCTTGAATTTGAAATTCAACAGACCACAAGGGGGCAGAGCCACATATGGCTCTGAGGGGGAGGGATCAGAATGCTTTGCCTGTTGAAAATATTTCTAAGTGCTGCAGTTCTACAGAAACTGCATACTGAACCTTTAAGATAACTTACCGAAACCCGTCTGAGCGCGCCGCAATTTGCTGCTCCTTTTAGCATTAGACCACCCGAATCCGATGCTAATGTTAGCTTGTTCCTCTTCCGGTGTTCGCCAGCTCCGCTCGTTGCACGCGGCGATTTTGGGAGTTATCGCTGTTCCAGTCAAGACAACACAAAGTTCACCAAGTGTCTCCCGTAAATTAATCCGTAAGGAGAAGGTCCTCGCTGCTGCGAGGCTGCAGCGAGGCTGTACAGTTGAAGCTCCGCTCCATCGCGCCAGAAGAGGGTCCCGTTGCCGCCGGTCCCTACGCCGGGGGTCCGCTCGTTTAATTTTTGCCGGCTGCGCGTTGGGAGCGATCGCAAATACACTAAAAATTGAACTAAAACATAAAAATAACAATTATACTTTATTTATAAAGCCATTTAAAAAAACACAGCTGCAACAAAGTGCTGTACACATGAAATTAAGAACATATAAACAAAAGATGAGATGAAATCATGAAAAACAACAGTCATGTGTTTAATACAGAAGTGGGTTGAGCCTAACCAGGGGTTGCTAGGTGAGGGGCTGGACTCATGTTGTGGTGGGTTGTGGCTGCGGTTTGTGACGTCACAAACCGCAGGAAGTGAGAAACGAACCGTTTTTATCACAGACAAATAAATCTACTTAGAGTAAATAAACCACTGGGTGCATTTCTTTGGCCTTAGGACTGTTTTTTTATGAAGTACATACCCAAAGTTGAGTAAAAAAAACATTAAAAAGTGAATTTTGCATGTGTGGTCCCGGTACTGGTACAGAACAGTCAGCTAACGTTTCACAATGGCAAAAAAAAAAGGATTTTCATCAACTTACCGGCAAAAACACGTCTGAAACATCAAGAATGAACTACGTTCAATGCTGGAATCGCTGCTGTTTGAACTAGCTACCGCTCCATGACCCACGTGACTTCCGCGTTCCATTCTTTCAACGAGAGTCTATGGGAGTGTCGCGACCGGACCCAATCAGATCCCGGCACTTGTGTGGTGCGTTCAAAGCCTACAGGACATACTGCCACATTCAGTTTACTTTGGATGCGCTGCAAAGATTTTATTGTGCGCTGAGAATGTGCGAGCAGTGCGCAATTGCGCATGCGCGCAGCTTAGAGGGAACATTGCACCTGGTGCTGGTGACCGTGTTGCATCTACGGAAAGTTCTGCTGAAGCTGAGGTACGGCCCTGCTGATAGAGATTACATTTCCCATCAGCCACCATGCTTTCTGCCTTCCACAGGTTCCATAACAAAGGTGTGTATGTTAGAGTGGGCCTGCAGAAGATCAGCCACACCAGGAGTCTCCACAAAGAGCTGCAGCTTCAGGTGGACAACGAGAACGTCCCGTTACCCAACATCGAGGGTCTGATCTTCCTCAACATTCCCAGGTAAGCACTCAGACACGCACATCTGTCCCAGCAGCACCTGTGGCGTGGACTTCGTCACGCTCCTCTTCCTCTCTGCATATAGCTGGGGCTCTGGCGCTGATCTGTGGGGGTCGGAGGTCGAGGGTCGCTTCAGGAAACCGAGCATCAACGACGGCCTGCTGGAGGTGGTGGGGGTCACCGGAGTCGTTCACATGGTGAGTCCAGTTGTTCAGACATCCTCCCTGGTAAACAGCTGGTGACCCTGTGGGTCTGTGGGTCTGCAGGGTCAGGTCCAGAGTGGTCTGAGGTCGGGGATCCGGATTGCTCAGGGGAGCTACATCAGGCTCACCATTAGAAATCCCCTACCTGTCCAGGTGGACGGAGAACCGTGGATCCAACCACCAGGACTCGTCATCATCTCCGCTGCTGGACCAAAGGTATGCTCGGTTTGTCCCTGCAGGGCTCCTGTTGTTCGGAGCTCGTCCTCCAAGGTCTTCCTGTTGGCTTTGTTCTGAATGTAGTTACCGGAGCTTCAGCATATCCAGGTTAGATTCAGGTCAACTGGTTGAAATGATAAACTTATGTTTATTTAATAAACGTTTCAGCTGACACACACCCAAACTCTCATCAACTTCCATTGGGTCTGAGCTCCGTTTTCCTCTTCCAACCAGGAAGTTAAGCCTCTTTTTCACTCGTCATATCTCCTCCATAAAACCCAGTAGAACCATCAAACAGCTCACGGGTCAACCAGTTATTTGATCCGATTTGTAGTTTTCACACAGACATCGTTTGTCTGTGGTTCAGTTTCAAATTTCTGTTTGATGACTAGAGGGGCGGTAAGCTCCTCCCTCTGCTCAAAGGGCGGGAATCACCATGGCAACCAGTGACTCAGTGGATCTTGTAAAATTCAGGTTCTCATTTGTTCTGTTTTTTTTCATCGAGGCAGTCCCTGCGGGTTTACGTTTAGAGTTCTGAAGTTCAGGAGGAAACATCTGAATAAACAATAAAGAGGTTCTAACCTGAACCTTCAAAATAAAACTCACTGATACTTTTCAAAATAAAAGTCTTCCAGATTAGATTATCACAACAGAAAGTCCCAGATTATTATTATTGTTGTTGTGCGTTAGAGACATTGTTAGACCTTTCACCGTTTCTTCAGATACATTTATATGACTCTTCAATTTAATGTACAGTATATGTTTATACCAGCCTGCTGTTCACCTGTGGCTCAGGTAAGGTCACGTTTTTGTGAAGAGCCGCTGATTTTTTCCTCCTGTGTTTGCGAGTAAACCTTCATTAGTCAAAAATGTGGACATCCCTCACAGCTCCTTCATGGGTTTACAGTATTTCCAAGTGTTTCAAGGACTTTACTGATATTTCCAGGTGTGTCCAGTATTTTCCGGGGTTGCCAGGTGTTTTATTTTATTTTAATTTTTTTGTGTTTATAGTTATAGCACAGTTGTGTCAAGTACTGTATTCCCAGGTGTTTCCAGATGTTTTCAGGTGTGTTCAGTATTTCCAGATGTTTTCAGGTACGTTCAGTATTTCCAGGTGTTTCCAGATGTTTTCAGGTGGTTCGGTATTTCCAGGTGGTTCCAGATGTTGTAGGATGTCGTCAGGTCTTTCCAGGTGTTTCTGCATCAGAATATTAACGTTGGTCGTATCAGTGCAGTTTTTTTTTTTTATTGTATTTTATCGATGGCCCTCAGTGTTTTTGGACTTCTTGAACTGGTTTATTTTTTTAAGTTTTGTCAGAGATAAGTTTGTTTTATAGCAGTTTTTTGTTTATCTGAATTAAAGGTAGTCCTCTGGTTACGACGGTCTCGAGTTACGACGTTTCATGGTTACTTACGGTCATCTCCCATTAAAATAAATAAATAATATCTATCTATCTATCTATCTATCTATCTATCTATCTATCTATCTATCTATCTATCTATCTCTCTCTCTCTCTCTCTCTCTCTCTC
>JBBPBX010001675.1:85536-99279 GCA_038048925.1 Garcialebias charrua | reverse complement strand
GAGAAGGTGTTAAAAATTAGGCTAAAGAGCAAACTTGTCATTCAAAAACACTAAAAACCAGAAAACATGGAAGCAAGAGTCGGTAAACCGCAAAAAAATGAAAATGTATTAATTAGTAGATAAATAGGATAAGGACATTTAAAATGTGATAAAACTGGAAAATTATTTTAAAGTGCACCTGATATCAGGGTGTTACAGCGTGTAATAGGGTGAAAAGAGCTATTTTACACTGAAATTGTAATAGTAGCGGTGGAAAATACATTATTAATCTTGTAACGTCAGTTAGAAACCAGTTCAACACGGGAACCAATTAACTGGTGAAAACCCGACCAAGCCAAGTCCCCGTCCACATTGAAGGGTTCAAGGATTCAAGGTTCTTTATTGTCATTCACATCAGATGTGGTACATAAGGTGGAACGAAACTATGGACACAGGGTCCCGTCCCAGTTAGATCCAACAAAAATAAAAATTGTAAAGAAAAACATGAGTAAGATCCAAGTCGTGAACTAAGAATACACTAATCACTAATAGTACAAAACAATGTGCCAAACAACAGCAGCACGAACATGAGTCTGTGTGAGCAGATGAGGATGAATGAACAACGCAACATGAAATAAATACATATACGGTACATATCCACATAGGAGTGAACTCCCAATTGTACATCTGTCGTGCTAGGGGTTCTTAGATTAAATGGAATTATAACCTCATCCTTTTCAAAAGGTTGTACTTTAGTCACTCAAATAACACAACACTGGCTTTTTGGGATTTTCTTAAGCTGGAACCCATTTTAGAAAAAAATACCAATTAAGGACTCCTAAAACGCAGTTTCCATGTGGACGGGCACTTCTCAATTGGTGAAAAGTGCAACGCTCCCTCTGGGTTGGGGGTGAATCTCTGATCAAGCGAAGTGTCTAGGGTTCTTAACAAGTGACTGTAGGATGGAGTGGGACTTGGACTGTCTGATCCGGGCCTCCTCTGCATTAATAAAGGCAGTGTGCTGTTCATCCTGAGCTGAAAGGTTCTAGATCTACTGGTTCACATACATTTCTAACCAATCTATGGTCATGAGGTATGGGACGTGACCAAACGGGGAAAAGCCAGGATACAAGTGGCTAAAATAATCTCCGTATGTAGATTGACCAGGCTCAGTTTTAGGGAAGCATCTGACTGGGCTCTGACTTGTGGACAGTACTGTAGTTTAAACATAATTCACAAGGCAGTCCATGAAATGTCTTGAAACAATACTGAGGGGTTTCAGTTTTTGTTTCAGAGGCTCATAATCAATAGGTTTCAAAAACTTTTGCAACAAGTTTTCTCTATAAATACTTGGATTTTGTGTGCAAATCAAACCCTTCTAAATTTATCACCAAAAAAAGAAAGTTAAATCGTGTCATCTGGACAGATTCTTCTTGGAAGAAAGGTTTCGTCTTTCATCCAAAAGGGTTGATCAGTCTGAGGCCTGCCAACAAAACCTGTTTTATAAATGGCACCTTATTGACGTGGTTCAAGCCAGCCTGCTGTGGAATTCCCATAAACTGGCTTTCCATGTGCAAAAAGGGGACCATCAGTCTAAACAGTCAATCACCAGTGCATAGCTCTACCAAAGGGGTATTCTCAGGACAGCTCCTGAAAAAACACGTTGGTGACGAATAATTAATAAAGAACTCGTCCTATTCTGCCAATCATCATTTCTGAAACGTCCTCCAGTAGTTTATATATGTAGAAGCGGCTGCGAAAGTTGGGAATAAGAGCTGGTCAAGACAGGTGACAACATAAGGTGCATGGCCTTTGCAATCTGTGGACATAAAAATAATCTGTGGTTTACATAAATTGGCCATTTAGACTTCAACTACACTTGCTGGTTGCAAGCACTCAGAAAATGCACCTGATTTATTGCAATTTCAAGTCTCAAACGGTTGCAGCCCAGAGATTTACTGGCTTTAAAGAAACTGAAGAAATTAGATCAGAGTTACTACTTCTTTGGATCAAAAGATGGCTAAGGTGTTTGGAGCATCTGGTTAGGATGCTTCCCTCTAGATGGCTTTTTGGTTATGTCCCAATGGGAGTCAACCTTGAGACATAACCAGAATTCACAGGAAGATTTATGAATCCTCCGTGGCCTGAAGTTATTTTGGGGATTCCCCAGAAGGAGCCGAGTGTGTTACAGGAAAGGGAGATGTCTGGTTTTTCAACTGGATCCAACAGACCATGGATACGTTGGAAAAAACTGTATAGGTAGACTTAGAACTGTTTGGTTATGAACCATCCAATGTTGAGTTCAAGAGATCTATATAGACGCCGTTGATTAATGTCTTTGATTAATTTTGTTTTTAAGAATTGTAAGAGCTGTTGCCTCTCGGTAAGACAGTTGTGGGATTGCTTCCTAGCCAGGAGCCTTCATGGGTAGAGTTTGCATGCTCTCCCGTTGCACACATGATATTTCTCTGAGTACTTCAGTTTCATCCCGCTGACCAAAAATATGTTGGGGTCATTGGTAACTCTAAATGGTCCTTGGGTTTGGGTGATTGTCTCATTTGTCCATGTTGTGATGGTCTTGCAATCTATGTAGGGTATACCCCACCACCTCTAGTGACTGATGGATATAGACGACAGCTCCCCTGAGACTAGAAATTGAAAAAGCTGGTAATAAAAATGAAAGGTTGTATGGAAGGTGTTTACTCAGAAGAAGCCAGTGTACCGTACTTGAAGCATCACACATTTTACAGTCAGCCTTTCTGATGCTTCGTGTCTGAGGCCATCTTGACCCTCGCACACATTTGGCACCAGGTCTTCTTCCGTCTAGTCTTAACCTGACTCATATTGAGCCTATATCTGCTCTGGATTAACGGTTTCCTTCAGCGCAGACCCGTTTTCTCATGGTTGGAAGACCTTAAGGGTAAAAGTTTAAAAGTTATAAAAGGTTAATTTAACCGGGGGCTTCAAAGTTCAGGAGCTGTTGGTGTATGTCGCCAGGGTCAGTGAAGATGGCAGGCGTGTAATGAGCGCTATGGTGTGTAGGGCCTTGTGTTTCTGATTGTGTGTGTCCCGAGGTGAAAGGATCTAGCCTCAGACTTGTCCTCCCATCTCCACAGCACTCCTCTTTCCTCGCGCTCCCTCGCTCCGAACGCCAGCCGGCTTGTTTACGAGGGGCCAACCGACGCCCGACTTACACTCCGTTCGACCCCGGGCCGGCAGCCCGGGTTCAAATTCCAGAACGAGCCTTCAGCTGTCCCCTGTAACGAAAACAAGCGCAAAATCTGTAGAAATCATTGATCCGACACGTTCGGGACAACCTACACACACACACACACACACACGACTCTGACCCTCCCCCAACCCATCCTCCCCCCTCCTCCCCAGGCTGTCATTTGTCTGCCAATCTATCCCAATGCAAAGCAAACCCTACCAGGTCTTTTATTATTCCGTTTTTCACCCTCTTTTTTCATCTTCCTCCTCCTCCTCTCTTCCCTCTCTCTGGGGGGGTGGACTGGTTGGGGGGGGGGCTGTTTTTTTATTTTCCCACAGGTTTTGCCAGAGCCAGCCCGGTCGCAGGCTTCCAGGGTGACACGTTGCTTCTGGCCTTCAGTGACTTGAGACAAGTAGGTCTTTGTCTCCGTCGTGGTCCTCTCTGCTTCATTTTCTCTTTTTTTTAGTTTTTGTTTGTTTGTTTTTTGTCCCCACTATCTCCCACCGCCCTCCTCACATAATCCTTTTCATCCTCTCGTCCTCAGTCCTCGTCTTCCTTTAATGGGTTTCTTTATTTGTTTTATTCCCTGTACTGTTTATTTTATTTTATTTTATCACTTCCATGTTTCCCTCTAAATTTTTCCACAAACAGAATCTTCTAAAACTCAAAATTTTCCTGAATTTTGTTTCCAGTTTCTTCGCCTGTCGAGCCGTTTCTGCTGATCTCATATTTGAATTATTGAATTTTGTTGTTAAAATCTTTAAAAAATATTTGTGATATGTCATGGATTTAATTTTTAAAGGGACAAAATCTGAATTTGTTTGTGTCAAGAACATTTTGGGAAAACTGTAGGTTTATGGGTTGAATTATAAATTTATATTTGACGGAAACAAAAAAAAAACTATTTTCAGATGTTCCCTATACTTTTTTATTTTTTTATTTAATAAAGATAATTTATTATTTTAATAATAATTTTTTTTCACAAGCGCAGTGTGTTTATGCAGATTATTAAAATATTTAATATGGAAGCCAAAAATGATCACTGTTTTCCAGCTTGTCTAAAATTTAGTGTATTTATTTGGTCCTAGTAGATCTGTTTAACTCATAAAACATAAAACTAATTCATTTAGCAAAGAATTGGCAGAATAATGACAAAATACTATAAATCAAACTAAACCTTAGCCACTGGATTTCAGAATATAAACATTTATTTTCACTTTAACGCCTCAAAAGACAGAAATGAGTCTAAAAAAAAGTTTATTTTTAAATAGAATTAATTTTTATCACACAAAACAAACATTTTATGGTAAATAAGTGGTTGACGCGCAGTCCAACCCACAGAAGACTCTTGAGGACGCTGGAGAAATGAGACGTTTGGACACTGGTCTAGTTTTGTCGTTTAAACGACTCGTCTCGGTGGTGGATCCAGATTTATGAACTGCTGTGATAAAAAGTTATTGATGGGCAGCAGCACATGCTTCTCTAAGAGCTGATTTATTTATTTATTTATCATCAGCGTTGAATCTCAGCTGAACGCTCACACGTCATCAGTTACTGACGATCATTTAATCTGTTGTTGGTTCCAATAAAAAACCGTAAGAATTTACATTTACAGTCAAATTCTGCATTTTGACTCCATCCTCGTTGGATAAATGGCATGTCAGTGTGACGTTTCTTCACGTTGATTTATTTTCAGACTAAAAGAAGAGCTTTGTTTTGATAAAAAAACATATTTACCACAACCGTAAAAAAGAAAATACCTGCTGACGGTTGATTTCCTGTGAGGACTCGAACAAGATCAGCAGAGGCTGAAATGCAAAAACATTTTGATAAAGATGAGAATATAAATCTAAACCTTTGAGATGACGGACGTCCTTGTATCGTAAGGTGCATATAGTTTTTAATATTCACGCATCTTTTAGGATTTTCTTTCTCGTTGTGTATTTGCTGGTACGAGCTCCGAGGCACCTGGGTGATCTAACAGATCTGGTCTTTGTCAGAACCCAGATCTGTCCTGAGAGTTTGTACGGCTGCAGCAGAGCTCACATATTTTGCCACAAGGCAACGCCAACAGCTACTGTGTGTTTAGGGTTGCACGGTATAACTAATGTAATTGTATCGATGTACACAATGCAGAAATGAAAAGGACTGTGTTAAGTTAAAGACAAATTAAAATATATCTGGCTATTATGAGGTGGACCTCCACTGCCTTGTTTCAATGAGAGTGGCCAAAATACCAAAAACACAAAATGTGAAAGGAAACATGGGTTTATTTCATGTACGTTATCACAAGTTTTCATTGATAATATCCCCATCTTGCATGTTTTTTTTGTCAATAGTTTTCATAATATTTTGGTTTCTGGGGGCTGTCCTGTCCCCTGTCGACTCCTCCCAGTCTGGCAGCCACTGCCAAAGTGGTTCAAGACATCAAAGTTCATGCTCAGTCATCCAGGTACAAAATCCAATGATGGTCAGTCAGGTCATCTGGAGAGTTTCTTTTTTTTTTTTTTATGGAAAGACTAAAGAATTTGTTCCAAACCTTTTCAACGACACTGTATTTTTACCATGTTCTTTAGCATTTGAAGAAGCCGCAGTTGAGGAAAATTTGGAAATAAACTCATTAGCGCTGTGCACAGGCAGTGGTGGGATGTATTGAAGTACAAGTACTTTGTTACTGTACTTGAGTTCATTTTTATGATTCTATATTTTACTTAAGTAGAGTTAATGGGTACTTTATACTTTTACTCCACTACATTTCACAGTAAGTATCTGTACTTTCTACTACACTACATTTCTATAATGTGTTGCGTTACAAGTAACATTCACGTTGCGTTTTTTGAGTTGTTCGATGGTGAGAGGGGAGTTGGTCAAGTGAATCACTGCAAAGTGGACAGGTAACATTAAACCCACCTTCAAGAAGAGCTGGACCATTGACATATATTCTAGTATATACGTCATTGAGCTGGGCGCACCCACAGCACCACTAACACACCCAAAATGGATTCCACCGCAGAGTCAGCCAGAAGATTGGCGCCACCCATGGCCTTATTGAAAGACCATTGAAAGATTATTGAAAGACTATTGAAAGACTGTTCAGTACAACAGGACAGATTCTCTCTCCCTACAAAGTCAGACTGGACTCAAAAATACCTTGAAAACCAACTTCTTCTGAACTTGAACAAGAAATTCTTGCTGCAATATTAAAATGTGTCCGTTCATGATGTTCGGAGACGAGAGATGTCTGCAAATGTCTCGACACTCTGGTCCAAGTTTTGAAAATGGTGACAGGAAGTTAAAATATTGTTCACTATTGATCCATTACAAGATTGACTAGACAGTATTTGAACTAGAATGGCCCAACACTATTAATGTATTACAGAAAATGTACATACGGTATGCATACTTAATGATACTGTGGACCATTGCATTAGGTAATATATTCAGCAAGTACTTTTACTTTTAAGACTAAGTATTTTTAAAATCCAGTTTGTCTCTTTATTTGTACTTTTACTTAAGTACAATGTTTGAGTACTTCCTCGACCATTGGTTACAGGTATCCAACCAAGATGGTGGTTTTCCAGTAAGACTAGTGTCCGATCGTCTAATAGGAACTGTGTATATGTACACATTCCTCTACCTTATCGGAACAGTACCCACAGAATTAGCAGCAGCATTTCCAAACCTCGGTTCCATCGGGGGGTACGTAGACAAATATTTACCGCAACTATTGAATAGGTATCAAGAAATTCAGTGTTTGGTTTCTTGAAATGTTTGTTCCTAGTTCAGAACCTTTACCGGATATTCTGGGGTCAACTTGGGCCCGGGGCCCGGCGTAGTCTGACTTCAGGAAGCGACTTGGCTTGGGCGCCGTCAGTTTCCTTTCGTTTCCTGGGAGCTGGACGGCGACACTGAGAACGTCGAGTCTCGACTCTCCCAAACGGGTGCAAACGTGCATGAAAAGTCCGTGTGAGCGAACGGTTGGCGTGCCGTCATCGCTGTTGAGTGTGTGAAACGGGCCGGAGAGCCGGAGAGGCCTTTTGGCTTCGTTTCGCCGCCCGTTCCTGTGAAAGTCGGTGGAAGTGTTTGTGTGTCGTCGCTGGGAACGAGTGAAACGGGGCGGAGAGCGAGTCCGAGTTTGTCTTTGATGTGTGTGCTCGTCGTGGAAAGAGGTTTTTTTTTTTTGTTGGTGCGTGACAGCAGATGACGGATGGGACGGCAGGACGGAGCAGGGGACGATGAATGAGGTGACAGACAGAGACGGATAGCCCTTTATCCCTCCGTCACAATCCCTCTTTCTCTCTCCTTCTCTTCTCTTTCTCCGCCTGTCGGGATGATGCAGTGCCTCTTGTTCTCCCGCTCTGAGGAGGAGAAGGAAGGGGCGAAGATGGGGAGGAGAAGAAAAGGAAAAATTGCATTCAGCCGGCATCCATGTTTACTTCAAACCACCTCCTCCTCGGCTCCTTCTCCGACATCTTCCTTCATCCGCATCCTTCCCCCTTCCTCTTGTCTTTCCCAGAACCACTTCAGGAGTTATTCAGCTCTTTTATTTCGTTCCCGTCCATTGTTTTTCGTGACCATTCTTATCATATCAAAAGAGGCGCATTCCTCTCGCCTCCAGACGTGCTTTCATGCCCAACTCCTGCGAGTGCACATCTGCCCGAGCACATCTTTGCCCGGGATCCGCTTTGTTCTCCGGGAAGCTTTCCACGTCCGTGCGTCGCCTTTCGGACGTCGGCGAGCGCGTGAATGGTCGATAAATCACGCTGACGGCCCCGTTTTGTTGTGCACTCGGGTCCCGGTGCTCTGCGAGGTTCCGGGGTCCTGGGACAGGGCCGAGACGCCCGTTCCCCCGAGGACACACACGGCGCTCTAGTCGTCTTCAACCAGAAGTAGCTCTGGGTGGAAATGTGAAGCCCAAGAGTTTGTTCCAGTTTGTGTTGGATTAAAGAATACATTTCTCTCCAGTTAAAAACAACTCCAGTTCTGAAAATGTTGGGACGTTGATTAAATTGTGAATAAAAACAGTCTTTGATGGTTTGCGTCCGTCAACCCATATTTATACACATATTACTTTACATTATTAGTGTTTATTGCAGATCTTTAGCGTACCCTTAGGCGTTCGTTTAGTTTATATCTTAGATCCTTGTTCACTGCTTCTTTTTACACTTTATATTTTTTCCATTTTTGGGTGTAACTGGGACATTGAGTGCATCCTTTCGTTCTACCACATGTACCTCATGTGATGCGAACAACATTAAAGATGCTTGAACTTGATTTCATTCACAATGGAGCATCTCAAATGTTTAATTACGGTAGTTAAAGTTTGTTGGCAGCAACACTTCTCCAGACGTAGCTCCTGGTCCACAGCTGTCTGTAAAGGTCCAGGACCTGAGCAGACCAGCTGTTTGAGGTTTTGGAGGGAACATTGTCCCGTTCTGGGTAGGGCTGTGAAATATCGATATCGCGATATATATCGATATTTTTTCTTTCCCAGGGAAAAAAAATCTATATTCATGTGTAAGCATCGTACCTTTTAAAAAAAAAAATTTGAATGTCCAGAGGACCAGACTTAGCTTTTTTAGATACCTCTGCATCCCTGGCCAGGGTCTATCTACAGGCCTTAAGCTGCTCTGCTAAGATGGTTGCATTTGAAGTTAAATGTTTTTCATTACTTGAATTAGACTGTTTTAGAGAAGTCATATTACAGTTTACTTACCAAGCACTTAGTGATTCCTTCACATGTTAAGTGTCAACGTTAAAAAGGTTTCAAACTATTCAGAGCAGGGCACTTGGTGCACTTTATTTACTTTACAAATGCATGTAAGCTACAGTTTTTACTGTTTCAATTAAAAGAAACATGTTTTCTCACCACTTCTTTGATTCATTTTGTCCAGCTGTCGACTTTAAGTCTGTGTCCATGTCCAACCAGAGCCAGGTATTGTGTAGTTGGTGCTTTTAATCAGTTTTCAGTTAAATTAATTCAATCCAAGTCTATAACAGTCACAAAATGTCACCAAAATCACTCTGTCCCACTAAAATCTTTCAGAAAATCGCAAAAAGTGTATTGAATTGTATCGTTTGCTGAATATCGCAATATATATCGTATTGTGAGCAGAATATCGTGTATCGTATTGTATCGTGATATTATTGTATCACTACAGCCCTAGTTCTGGGTCTGCTCCAGCTGTTAAACGGTCCTGGCTCCTTTTTGGTGGATTTTTGGTTTTCAAGTCAAAGTCAACTTTATTGTCAAAACTGCAATATGTACAGGACATACACAGGATTGAAATTGCGTTTCTCTCAGTCCCTCAGTGCAACAGTTAACATTTAAACACTAAAACATTTAATAAACATAAGCATAAAATGAAATAATAAAATTATTTATTTTATTTGTTGGGCAGCATGGTGGCACAACTGGTAGAGCTGCTGCCTCTCAGCGAGAAGGTTGCCGGTTCAAATCCCGGTCCGGGGGCCTTTCTGGGTGGAGTTTGCATGTTCTCCCCGTGCATGCGTGGGTTTCTTCCAGGTACTCCGGTTTCCTCCCACAGACCAAAAACATGCATGTTAGACTGATTGGTAACTCTAAATTGTCCATAGGTGTGAGTGTGAGAGTGTATGGTTGTTTGTCTCGTCAGTGTCTATGTGGCCCTGTGATGGACTTGCGGCCCGTCCAGGGTGTACCCTGCCCCTCGCACTGTGATTGCTGGATATGGGCACCGGCGACCCCCGTGACCCAAAAATGGAAGAAACGGGTAAAAGATAATGGATGGATTTTATTTGTTTTATGATGCGCCATATGTTTTTATTTGTTGCGAGGTCTGGACTGGTTGGTTCAGCGCCTGGACATTTAGGACAAGTTTGAATGGGAGCATACACTGCTGTAAAACCTGATGTTACCTTGATGGAGCCTTTCCAGATGTGTTAGAGGAACTTATGCACACCCATACCATCAGAGAGGCAGGCTTTTGTACTGCTGATAAACAGCTGGATGGTCTCTGTCCTCTTCAGTACGGATGATTCTAATTTGGATCCGTCCGACCTCAGAGCAGTTCTGGACTTCACCTCAGTCCATTTCGAACGAGCTTGGGTCCAGAGAAGCTGGAGATGGTTCTGGATGTTCACACACGGCTTCTTCTTTGCCTGATAGAGCTTTAAGCAGCATTTGTGGATGAACTGTGTTCACAATGATCTGTGGAGGTGTTCCTGAACCCAAAACAGAACCAGACCTGGTTTTAATGACGTGGCCCCTGAGGGTGTGAAGATCACGACCCTCCAGGATCAACACCAGCCTTGTTCTTTGAGCTCAAAGGTTTTTAGATCCTTCTGATTTTTTGATGATTTTATAACCTGTATAACCTCTGCCCATCTTTACTCCTGACAGACTCGACCTCTCTAAAAGTCTCTTCATACCCAGACCTCTTACTCAACTACAACAATCAGCTAACTGCTCCTCCTGCTGCATTTACGCCCCCATGTTTTTATTTATTTAACTTTATATTTCTACAAAACCTCTATCAAATGTTGGTTCTTCTGCGACCTTCAGCTGATTAGTGTTTCAACGCTCCGCTGCAGAAATATTTCAGAACTTTTTTTAAACCACTTTTTGAAGACGTTATGAAAGAAGTTAGTATTTTTCCAGCCTGGTTTGAGATGATTACTCAACTCGTTTGAGTGTTTTTGTGACGTTGATGAACGGTGGCTCAGTTGGTAGAGCTGTTGCCTCTCAGTGAGCAGGTTGCCGGTGCATATCCGGGGTGGAGTTTGCATGTTCTCTCCGTGCATGCGTGGGTTTTCTCCTGTTACTCTGGTTTCTTCCCACAGACCAACATGCATGTTAGACTGATTGGTAACCCCAAATTGTCTCTAGGTGAGAAAGAGAGAGTGAACGTTTGTCTCATTTGTCTCTGTGTGTCCCTGTGATGGACTAGAGGCCTGTCCAGGGTGTCCCCTTCCTCTCACACAGCGATGGCTGGATGTGGGCACCAGTGGCACCCGCGACCTGAAAAGGAAGAAGTGGGTAAAGATGATGGATGGATGAAGATCTGAGCATCAGTTTTGGTCATCTTTGAGGAAATCCCAGTAATTCCTTAAATTTTCACATACAGGTAGTCCTCGACTTACGACGTAGATCCGTTCCTACGCGGTGGCGTAAACCGATTTTCGACATGTCGAAATATACGTACATACTGCATTATATACATGTACAGTACTGTATTACCAAGCACTTAGCCTATCCTAACACAGTACCCTACATAATTATCACATACGTTTGGGAGCCATAATGAAGGGAAAAAAAGAGTTAATGGCCTACTGGGATGCTGGTGACGCTGTATTTCTCCGTCCATCAGCTGTATTCTCAATTCCGTTTATGACATAAAACCGCCATCCAGCTCGGTCCAGAGCATTTACAGTAAGGCCTCTGCTTGTACTTTTCCACTGCTGCTCCCGGTTTTGCCGGTCCACCTCGCCTCTGTATCCCTCCACCTCTATATCCCTCCGCCGCCGCACTGCGTACAGTGCAATACTGTATTCTTCCTAAGCAGCGGCCGCGTAACTCGAAAAAAGGCTGTTCATAGTAAATGGGAGATGTGTCGTAGCAGTGTTGGGGTAGTTACCCAAAATAAGTAATTAGTTACACATTACTAGTTACTTTTTAAAAAAGTAACATATTACACTACTTAGTTACTCAGTTCTGAAAGTAACTTAGTTACATTACTTTCGGATTACTCTAATACCTGAGATTTAACCTGTATTAATTTTTATCTTTCAATAATGATATTAGAGATCTTTTTGACACTCATTTTTGATGAAAAAGTAAAACAGCAGTGCTACATAACAAGCACAATGCATATGTAAACGTGCCATTCAAAATGTAAAACTTATGTTTTAAAAAAATAAAACAAAATAAAAAATAAAACATCTGAAATGTTTGTTTACAAGTTTGTTTACCTCAGCCTTTGTAGTGGTTGCCTGGCGGTGAAATTCAAGCCGAGCCTGCTTAAACGGTGGCGGCATCAAACTTGCACCATCCCTCTGCGGCTCTTTAGCAACTAGCTTAGCATTAGCGTGTTGTCTTTGTAAATGCTTGTAAAGATTTGACGTCGAGTTCGCAGCAGTAGACAGTGTCTTGTTGTGGCCCAGACATAGCTTGCACACTACTGTAATGTTCTTGTCCTTTCTCGTGACAAAAGAAAAATAATATGAATACTTCCATCCATAAAATGACATCGCCGTATGTCTATGTACCTTTATATGTCTATGTACGTTGACGTATGACGTTCCGACGTCATCGCGTACGTCTTTGTTTTCCCCACGTGACAGTCTGCTCCATAGATATCTATATATAATGTCTATGGTCTGCTCCGTCGTCCTCGTCCCACAACTCTTCTCCGAAAGGTAAAATAAAATAAATAAATAAAACTATTCTCCGAAAGGTCCTGATTGTAACGCAAGTAACGAATGTAAGGTTTTGTTAGTAACTGTAATATATTACAGGCATTTTCAAAGTAGTGCGTTACACTACTACGTTACTGAAAAATGTAATGTCATTACGGTAACGCGTTACTAAGTAACGCGTTACTAAGTAACGCGTTACACCCAACACTGGTCGTAACCACAAAACGTCGTAACTCGAGACCGTCGTAACCCGAGGACTCCCTGTATTTTTAGCACGTTTGTGCTTTTTGATTGAATCTGTGAAATACACTGCCTGTCCAAAAGAAAGTTGCCACATGGATTTAACTAAGCAAATGGGTACGAGCCTTCTATTGGATAATTACTGCATGGACGATTATCTTTCAGCTGCAACAAGTTATTTGACCCCAACTGGTGCAATGAGTTGCTTCTCTTTTCTTAAACAATGTGGAAAGACACATCGCGTAGTTGTGGAAAATATGTTTGATAAGGGTCAAATCATTGGCATCAAGCAGAGAAAACATCTAAGGAGATGTAGAAACTATTAAAATGGGTTAAGACTTGTCCAACACATTATTAAAAACTGGAAGGATAGTGGGGACCCATCGTTTTCGAGGAAGAAATGTGGCCGGAAAAAAAATCCTGAATGATCGTGATCGGCGATCACTTAAATTTTTGGTGAAATCAAATTGAAGAAAAACAACAGTAGCACTCAGGGTTATGTTTAATAGTGAAAGTAAGAGCATTTCCACACGCCCAATGTGAAGAGAACTCAAGGGATTGGGACTGAACAGCTGTGTAGCCTTAAGAAAACCACTAATCAGTGACGCTAACTAAAATAAAAGGCTTCAATTTGCTAGGGAACATAAAGGTTGGACTGTGGAGCAATGGACGATGGTCATGTGGTCTGATGAGTCCAGATTTACCCTGTTCCAGAGTGATGGGCGCATCAGGGTAAGAAGAGAGGCAGGGGAAGTGTTGCACCCATCATGCCTAGTGTCTTGTCATCAATGAAAGATCTTGGTGAAACATTAATGCAACAGTGGATGGAAACAGATGTTGTGACATTGCAGAAGCTTCTCGAAACAATGACACGTCGTAATCAAAGATAAAGGCGGTCCAACGAAATATTAGTGTGA
>JBBPBX010001675.1:49024-80847 GCA_038048925.1 Garcialebias charrua | reverse complement strand
ATATATATATATATATATATATATATATATTTTTTTTTTTTTTCTTCTTTCGGCTTCTCCCTTCGTCAGGGGTCACCACAGCGAACTAGTCGCACGAAGACTTGGCAATTGTTTTTACGCCGGATGCCCTTCCTGACACAACCACAGACCACCGAGCTACCACAGCCCTCTGTGTGGAGCAGAGAGCTGATATCTAGGGTTCCCGGGGGAGCAGATGGTGTGGGTTAAGGGCCTTGCTCAAGGGCCCAGAGTGGGGCAGATGAGGGTGGAGACAGGTGTGACTGCTTCACTTATCCCACCCACATTTTTGATGTTGTCGGTACCGGGACTTGAACCGGCAATCTTCCGATCACAAGCTCACCTTCTTAACCTCTGCGCCACCACTTCCACATATCGATATAATCGAATGAAACTTCGTACACGTATGCATCATCACTGGGTTGAGTGTTGCCTGCACTTTTCAAGGTTGCAAACGTAATAGAACAGTTTGTTGACGGGCGTATAATGTGTTGTATTGTTGTTACAAACAAATGCCGCTCTAAGTGTAGGTTTGATAATCAGGACAGTTGTTGACTGATGTTTGAAGGTACCGTAATTTTGTTTTTAACCCATAACTACAATGTTTGGTTATTCATTATTAGTAGAACAGTAAATTTCGAAAAGGAAAATTAAAAAAGCAAATTGGGTACGTGCTTGAGCCTGATGTTTGACTTTTCGTTCCAGCCTCATAAATGGCATTTCCAGACGAAACTGATGTTCCTTTTGTGCGCGGGATGAGTTCCTGTCGCCTCTTCTCGATATTTATGTTTTTCGTTTTAAATGTTGTCAACTTGACCGACAAGTTGTCCCCAAGAAGAGTAGCAGGGCAAAAGATTGTTACGCTGCAATTTAAAGCTCCACTGACATGTTCTTTTAACTTTTCAAAAAATGGCACAACATATATAAATATTAAGATAGACCTCTGACCGTTTTTGCTAAAATAATGTTAAATGAATGACAATTTCTCTCAAAATAGTTTAAAATTAGCGCCGTTTTTTTAGACCGTAAATCCGGATCTTCCGGTCACGTGTCAGCATTCCTGTTTGTGACGTCACGTCCGATACTGAACTCTGCTCAAACGACAAAAATATAGACGCATCCGTCGAATTTAGCCATTTAAAACTACATTATAGCGATTTGGCTTCGCTATAATGTAGTTTTAAATGGCTAAATTCGACGGATGCGTCTATATTTTTGTCGTTTGAGCAGAGTTCAGTATCGGACGTGACGTCACAAACAGGAATGCTGACACGTGACCGGAAGATCCGGATTTACGGTCTAAAAAAACGGCGCTAATTTTAAACTATTTTGAGAGAAATTGTCATTCATTTAACATTATTTTAGCAAAAACGGTCAGAGGTCTATCTTAATATTTATATATGTTGTGCCATTTTTTGAAAAGTTAAAAGAACATGTCAGTGGAGCTTTAAGGTGTTTACGGATACTTAGGCATGTCACGATAACAAACTTTGCTGGACGATTAATTGTCTCAGAAATTATTGCGATAAACGATAATATTGTTTGAAATTTGACTATTAGTAATTACAGTATTGTCAAATTTAAGACGAAATGTTGGTTAATTTATTTTGTGTGTATTACCTTTTTTGACCACTGGATGGCAGTACAAGACTGTTTGAACAGAAGGATGGATGGTGAGGAAGTGAGCAGTGTGTCTCTAAGAAAAATGGGAGAGAGGCCCCTTGACGTGACATGGACTGTCCCTTTCTTTGTTTAGTTCTCAAAATGGCAGATGCTCGGTGGGGTTTGAGCTCATTAACATATAATTTTTCACACAAAGCTTTTAATAAAAAAATCAGTAAACAAGTTCTCAGCTTCTTTTTGCAGAGAAAAACTACTTTTTACACGAAGGTACAGGTTTCAACCATGATTTTTGGAGCTTCGACAAGACAGGTTTTTTACCCCGATGTCAGCCTGCTAGCTTAGCTTGTAGCGTAGCTTCGCAGCTTAGCTGCTTTTAATTATCCAAAAACACGATTTTAGATGGTAAAAACAGATTTTAAAGAGAAAGCTAGGCGTCTGTGAAGAGCACCGGAGTTCAGCCTTTTGTCATCCAGTGTCTTCAGTAGAAAAAGACACGAAGAAACAATAGAGCCGATAAATGAAAATGGGGTTGATAACTTTCATTTCTCATGTGATTACGGTAATTGATTTATTGTTTATCACAACAGGCCTATGAATATTGTTGTGAACGGTCACGGCCCAGGGAGAAATGTTTTTTTCTCCGACCAGAAGAGGTGGATTCTCATCGTCGGTGGTTAGACTCTTGAAATTTGGTAAAATACTGTGCTGCCCACAGATGTGCCAGCTTGGTCTTCTCAGGCAGTGACGATTCTTTAAAAAGATGTCGAGCTTTCACCGATAAGTTGGTTTTCGCTCCAGCTCAGAGGTCTTTACACAGAAAACGATCAGTTGCTTCAGAAAAATGATAAATAATGATCAACAAGACTCGCTGTACAGAAAATTTAAATACTGTAGTGCTTTAGCCTTGTGTTGTTTTTCTAATGTTGAAGTCTTTGATTTATTTGCTTCAGATTTCTAAATTTCATTCCAGTCTGTATTTCACGTTTTATTTTTTATTTTTTTGCTGGATTTCAGCGTCGTTTTCCTTTTAAAGACACTCTGCGACAGACAAATGTGCACTCTGTGCCGTCTGTCGTCCGCCTGGCTTTTTTTTCTGTGCGCATCCCAGCCGTTACCTCACGAGGCTTCCCTCCCCGGCTCCAAGAGCAACATGTCAGAGCATGACACCCGCTCCCCTCGTCCCGGCTCTGCTGCTGGTGTGTGAGTGGATTCTGCAGCGTAGCCAGTAGCGATTATCCAGTGACGGGATAACGCGCACACACACATCGCTCTGTGTGTGTTAGAGGTGATAGACAGGGTAAGTGATGATATGAGGCCCAGAGGGAGAGAAAACCTCCATCTCACCTCTTGGTAACCCAGACTAACAGAGGGTAGTGGGAGGGATGGAAGATGAGAAGGGACTGAAAGAATATATATGGAAAACTTTGTAGCGCTTCATTTTTTTAAAACTAGAAACATAGAAACTGCTGAGTTTGACTAACTGAAGATGAGAGACCGCTCAGAGTTCTTGCGTACAGGGAGACATCAGAGAATAACTCAAGATATGGTGCTACGGTTCCATAATTCTAATACAGTGATCCCTCACCTGTTGTGGGGGTTACGTTCCAGAAACCTCTGCGGTATGTGAAAATCCACGAAGTAGCGACGTTATATTTATTTCATTATTATATACTGTATAAGTAGGGGTGCACCGATTTCAATTTTCTGGCCGATCACCGATTACCGATTTTTAGAAAGTCTGACCTGCCGATTCCGATTTTGGCCGATACCGATTTTCAGGTGTTAAAAGGTCAAAACGCACCCTAAATTTTCAGGATTTTCTAACCTTTGCTGAGGCAGATAAAATCGGTAGATAAAATCGGCTTCTCATTTAAAGATCGGCCGATCACCGATCTCCCCAAATTAAGGAAATCGGAGCCGATCGATCGGCCGGCCGATTTATCGGTGCATCCCTATGTATAAGACTTTATAAACCTTTCCCACTCTCATAAACACTTCATTTGCTCTTAACACTTTGGTGATGGCGATGAAGACTGAGATGAATGTATAGTACCGAACAGCTTGTACAGTACATTAGGGCTGCAACTAACGATTATTTCAATAATCGATTAATCGGTCAATTATTTTTCCGATGAATCGGCAAAAAAAACAAAAAAAAAAACAACGTTTTAATTATCACCTCTTTATTACAAAATTTGACTGACATATCAAATCGCACAAAAAACAGGTTGCTACTTGACTATTCTGTTAGTATAATATTGAATAATTAAAAAATAAAGTTAGTCAAATGGCTTCAATTAAAAATAAATGTACACAAATATATATACAAATGTATGATTTATACCTGCACAGTATGTAGCTGCTTTGTAAAATGTGTTTTTGAGGGACAAGTGTAACCTGGATTAAAGGTGTGGATTGTTTTAACCTGGATTAACCTGGATGGGGCGGCTGTGGCTGAGTTGTTAGAGCAGTTGTCCTCCAATGCAAGAGTTGGGGCTTGGAATCCACCACACTGAACCCCATGTTTGTGCCCCATTGGTGTATGAATGTGAGCTAAAGCTCTGATTTGTCTCTTTAGAATGATTTGTTCTTTGTAATCTAGTAGAGTGCTGTATGAATGGGTAAATGAGGACATGTAGTGCTTTACACTACTATAAACAGTGTAAAGCACTTTGAGTATCAATTAGATAGAAAGGTGCTATATAAGAACAGTCCATTTACCATTACAAGTGTGGATCATTGTAACCTGGGTTAAAAGTGGGCATCATGGCAGTGAAGCCTTCGTCTTCAACCATCGACAGAGGCCTCATGTCAGTGACGTTCATGTAAGGATCTTTCAGTCTCTGCTGCTTGCTGTGGTGTGCATGATGTCTGTCCATCATGAAGGCTGTCATTGTTGTTTTCTGGAATGAGAGAGAGTTTATATGTATTATATCATAATTTACAGTAACTCAAGAAATGCCTTGTTTCACTTGGTTAAACACACACACACCACGCACACACACACACACAAATATAAAATACTAATTACACACACTTGAGTAGATGAATAAATTACTGTAATTCCTGTTTAAATGCAATTCATCCTTCCATACAATGCAGTGACTTCAGACTTTGCCAGCAAATTAAAAGTTGAAGCTAAATCATTAAATTATCACCATCTTTGTGTTAGATTTATTTATAAAACACATTTAAACACTGCTTGTATCGTTACATTAAAAATAAAAACACACACGTTCTCTGTCACAGCTAAGAAACAAGCAGCTTCAGCTACCAGAGACACTGATATCACGTTTTCTCTCTTTGAAACAGAACAAATATGGTTTATTGTAGACTTACCTGCTGCTCTTCCTTCATCACACTGTGGTGAAGCCCGTCTTGTTTACATTTCATCCGCGTGGTTATCTTGTGTCGCGTCGTCACTTTTCAAAACTTTTTTATCTTTATGAAGCGTCGAGCTCCCACACGTTGGAGGATTGACACAGTTTTCTCTGCGTCGCGTCGGTCATTTGTAAAATAGACTTTGAAAACAGTCTCTGTTCTCCTCCCTCCTCGCTCTGTTCAGAAGCCACACACACGCAGCGCGCTGACGTTGCAGAGGTTTTTTTTTTCTTCAAACTTTATTCAGTCAGCCAGCTTTGACAAAAGCTCTACCGGTGAACAAAACGGCTCTGCGGCACCGTGAAAGAAGCATAATCGCGCGACACAACGAATCGATGATGAAATTCGTTGCCAACACTTTTAAAAATCGATTTTTATCGATTTTATCGATTCGTTGTTGCAACCCTATAGTACACACAATATAAAAAAACTGGATTTATAAAAAACGGGTAAGAAAAACCAGTGATACTGTAAAGCCACACGAAGTGAACTGCAATATATTGTGGGATAACTGTATCATAATACATCAGTTGTGGGATAATGGATGAATTAGTAGGCAAGCTAAAAACACATTAACATAATTGGTAGCTCTAAAGTCTCAATAAATGTGTAAGCACTGTGATGGACTGGCGGTCTGTCCAGGGTGTACCCCGCCTTTCACCCAATGAACGCTGGAGATCAATACCGGGTACCCAAAACCCTGAACAGGATCAAGCAGGGAAATATATGGATATATACTAGACGATGCTCAACAAGTTTCAGTTAGTTTACTGGTATTACAGTCAAATTAACCCAACCTTTTGTGGTACAACCCTGAGCAAGTTGGTTCAACACCTGCAGGTCCTTCCTGAAGGCTCGGAGCAAGTTGCACCTTGACCTCGGGCTTCATGTGTCCACCAACAAGCTTCGGGCTTAATTCTGGTTGATATTTGACCACTCATGGGAGTTTCACTGATACACAGACCCACAGTTCTGATGTGTGTGTGTGTGTGTGTGTGTGTGTTTGGGGTGGGGGGTGGGGGGTCCTGTTAGAACACCCATCCCCAAAACAAGTTTACACTGTCCAGCTGCTGATTTGACGTGAAGTAGAAAAATTGGAGGTAGTGCACCAGTATCACCGCATGATGTTTCCATTACCATGCTCTGCTGTTGGTACAGTGTTTTGAGTATGAAAGTCTCACTTTGACTCATCCAGCCCAGTGTTTCCCCTACCCTAGCACCCTTCCTACCGAACTGCCTCCGGACTCCGGTCGCCAACTGCCGGCATTGACATAGCGCCAAGCTAGTGGTGCACAATACAGATGTGCTAGCTAAAAAGATAGAGGTACCCCCCCCCATTGATAACTGTAGGCACAAATGGTGCACAACATAGACATGTCAATGTCTCCTCAACACCCCTGTTGACCAAAATCACAGAAGAGATGAGCACCATGCCAGGGCAAGTAACCCGAGGGAACACTGCAACCATACTTCTTGTCAAGAAAGTTCATGCTCAGTAATCCAGGTACCAAATCCTATAATTCTGTCGGGTCATCTGGACAGTTTCTTTTTTATAGAAACTTTTCTCCCTCCATACTTGTCATTTGTCTGACCATCAAACTTGGCCCTGGAAGGTTTTTGGCTTGTCCATTAAGCTTAAAGTTGTTGCTTTTGGAACAGAGCATTGTTTCTTGGTCCTCTCGTCCATGACGATGTAAAAATGGTTTCACTGTGAACAGCACTGGTGTTCCAGGAGTTTCCGGTTCTTGGAAGGCTTGAGCCTTGGTGGTCCCTGGGTTGTTTGTGAATATCACAATGTCCTTTCATTTGAAGGTGACTGTCTGGGTCTTCTTCTAGGTTCTGTCCAATAGACTATATGCCACGGACTCCCATTCCAGCACTTCCGCATTCATTACCCGGGCGGCACACTTCCGGTTAGCGGGAATAAAACGAACATGAATGAGTAAATACAATTAATAAAACATCTACATACACACCAATAATACATCTATACACATATAAATCTATAGCGACGTTTCCCCTATGGATAGCCGCGATCCATTGTCGCTCTAACCCTCCCTCGGCGGGGTAACGGAACAGCCGTACCCACCGGTGGGCGGACACAACGGAACTCACTTGTAGTGCCGGTAGCTCGCAGCCGCTTCCCGTTTCGGGTCGTTGTCATGGTCTGCTACTAGGAGCTAACGTGAACAACAACGGCAGTGGATGGGACCCGGAAGTGGCGGACGTGGGTTGTGTTTTAACGGAAGTACGTCACCACTACCCGTGGCAAATAGTTTATTGTTGACACATCTGGAAACTTGTACTTCAATACAGTTTGAACTGATGACGCTGGAGTCTGAAGTCATTTAGGAATGGGAAGTCCATAATGAGGCTGTGACGAAGTGAAGACTCAACTCATCTGCTGGCTTCCTTCCTTAGATAGAAATTTTTACTAACTGGCCTTTGTATGTGTGTGAATGTGATTTGGTTCTAAACTGAATTGAATTGGTCCTGAAAGACTTTCTCAACTGGTGCAAATCTACATCTTTTTTTTTTTTTTTGTCTTGACTGAGTATCTTGGACTTCCCTGTTTTTTGAGCATTGATCAGTCCAATAAATGCTGTTAAACAATATTTTTTCCTGCTGGTAAAGAGAAAGTACCTGCTGAAGTCAATTGTGGTCACCAGTGAGACGATATCCGGCCTTGTCAAGTCATCTAGAATGCTCTTGTTTAATTTTGACTGTGTGGATGAGAGAAAATCCACAATAAATTAAAACTTGTGCACCCAATTCTTATTTTAAAAAGTCATCGAAGTTATGAGTTGTAAAATCATTCATACCTGGAAGAATTATTCAAATTAAATAAAGTTTAAAATATTGCCACCAGGCCCATGATGAGTGGATGTAAACACATCACCGTTAATGGCTTGTTCACAACAAAGTAATAGATTACAGTTGGAGGAAGTCCTCTCTTGAATCCAGCATCGTTTGTTTTTCGTTTCATTGTTCTGGTTTTGAGTGCTCGCGCTGCTAAACGCTCAAAACTTCCCTTCGTTTGTCCCGACTCCCGGGGAAAAGGTGATGCACTCCTCCAGGAAATAATCCCTCAAAATTAAAATGTTCCGGCCACTTTAGTTTCGTGCCCAATTTTCATTCTTTAGCGGCTTCTCCGCCGTCTTAAATACTCGCCGGGGTTTTAAATCGAGGCTGAACAGATTTTTGTTTTAGCTCCCGCTAAGCTGCAAGTTTCTCAGCAGGATTTATTTTGTCTTACTTGAAGTTGACCCAAAGGACGAAGACAGAACGTTCTCCTCCAAAGTAAACCCAGATAAAGGATGAACTGATGAATGTTTTTGTTTTGATCACTCCTATATTTACCTCCCTTTTCCTTGCACGTAACAGTGTAAGCATCTTATTCAACAGATTGTTCCCTCAAGGATTTAAAATAAAAATCAGTCATTTGAGTTATTCCACGAATCTTTTCAGTTTTAGTTAAACCCAAGTGCTGTAATGTTTTTATTTTAGTGTTTTTATAGAAATAAATGAGTCAAGCGAGGTCAGTTATTGGTAACAACTGGAATAAAAACAATTTGTAAGAGGTTGTTGGGACAGAGGTGAACATGAGGACAGGAAGAGCTGGAGGAGGACAAAGCTCTGCTGCTGTCACATTTCTGAGGACGGCGGTCACGCTGGGACAGCTGCAGTGTGTTTCACAAGTCACCTACAGATAATGGTGTGTGTGAAGGTTGACTTCACACACACAGTTTGAATATACTGAAGAATTATTCATTGGCAATTCTGACCCATTTTTAAGCGAAAAACAAATAAATGTATTTGAGAAGTAATAATTAGAGAATGTATTAGTAAACCTGCTTCTATATTCTTCTGGGATAATTTATTTAATGATATCTGTTGGAAAGATGTTTGGTTGTTACCTAGAAAATACTTTATAACTAATAAGATTCGAGAAGTGTCCCTAAAGATTCTGCATAAATGTTATCCTGTAAACTATATAATCTCCAAGTACCGTCCAAACGTAGACCCAATGTGTTCACTCTGCCACAGCTCTGAGGAGACCATCATCCATCTCTTCTGGGACTGTTCTCATACTCAGGTGTTCTGGAAAGACATTTTCATGTATGTAAATAGAAAGTTAGAAATTGACCTACCATTTGACGCTAAAATTATACTGTTTGGTTTCTTTTGTCCAAATATTTCAAGTAAGAAAGTTTTTGTTGTAAATTTAATACTAATATTAGCCAAATTTTACATCCACAACTGTAAATTCTCCTTGCTAAAACCTAGATTCATAGTGTTTTCTACTTATATCTCTTCTTACTCATCTACTTTAAAGTATTGTACCAATGCAAAAGCCTTAAAGGGGACCACAGATTGCTTTTTAAAATTTTTATGGTATTTCTTTGGGGTTAAAAAACAGTGTTCATTCAATTTAATACACAAAATAATTCTTAGATAATCAATTATACCCTTTTTAATTCTGCCATTTTTAACTTTCGTTTTGAACGACCGGTTTATGATGAGGAGGTCTTGTGGCACGCCCTTCAAAGATCTGCTTACATTAACTCCGCCCTCCAAAGGCAGACGAGGAAGTCTGAACTCACGTTACTGCACGTTTCTTTTGCCTCCTTCTGACTCTCCCTCCCTCTGACTCTCCCTCCTTCTGCCTGTGGCGCAGCTGTAGGGGAGCAAAGCACACACACACACAAGCACAGCAGCACAGCGGGGGCTTTTTTATCTGCGTCCCTCCGAGGAGCACGTGCGGGCCGGCACACACACACATACACACACACACTCACAGCGGGCTTTCTTTTTATCAACACTACCTGACGCTCTGATGGAATTAAATAGGAGCTCCAAGTGATCTTGGCTCAGGCTGAACCTGTATGTGAGGACACACACACACGCGCACACACGGGTTTGGTTGCGTTAAGTAGTCTGTCCTGCTAATGACACATAAACCAACACACACACACACACACACACAGAAACATGCGCATCTGTTCCCATCTGAAAACTATCAATTTTAAATCCATTATCTGCGCCACGAGGGTCAGAGAGTTAGCTGGCTAGACTCTGTGACATTTTTAGCCATGAAATCAGGAAAAACAACCGTCAACTCTTTTATACTGGAGTGGGTTGAGCCGCACCAGGGGTTGCTAGGTGAGGGGGCTGGACTCAGGTTCGAGGTGGGTTGTCCTCGCGCCTGTGACGTAACAGGCGCGATGATTTCAAAACGAAACCTATCTTATCACAGTTAAATAAATCTACTTAGAGTAAATAAACCACTGGGTGCATTTTTTTGGCCTTAGGACTGTTTTTTTATGGAGTAAATACCCAAAGTTGAGTAAAAAAAACATTAAAAAGTGAATTTTGAATATGTGGTCCCCTTTAAAAACTAAAACACTAACTAATTTCTGCTGTAAGCTGCCCAAAACGTAATTTCATGTTTGTTTTTCTCTTTTTTTGTGCCTTTTTTCTCTTTTTTGCTATACATGCTTTAAGTCTCGAGCCATGTTTGTCATTGTAGGATTTTGATGTACTTGGGTTTTTTGTTGTTTTTTTAAGTGTGTTAAGGTTGACTGACAGCCAACACACACCACCACCACCACCACAACAGCAGCAGGTTCACCTTTGACCTTTCAGCTCCTCGGACAGAGGATAAAATGTTTGAGGAAGAAACCGATCCAGAGGACGACGGCCCGATGACTGAAATGAGAAGAATAAAAAAACAGCTAAAGCTGCTGCCAAGTTCTCAACTCGCCGAGGGACCAAAAAAAAAAAGGGGACTTGAATGTGTGAAAAAGTTGACTGGAGCAGAGCGACAAGCAAGGGATGGCTGGTGAAAGAGTGCAGTCAGGTGAAAGTGATGCGGCGAGTCAAAACCCGGGCCGGACAGGGTGGTCCAACTCTCCCTCGGCCTCCGTCTCCTCGGGAGGCTGACACTTCCCTTCATCCGTGTGACCGCTCACAGAAGGGGGGTGAATGGAGGAGTCGAGAGGGGTGAGAGAGGGCGAATGGACGATGAGCGGCAGACGGACGTCCAAATGCTCGCCTGCCAATCCTTTGGGACAACGGGGCCCGGACGAACAAAAACAGAACGCAGCAGTGCATTTGTCCGTTGTGGAAGCCGCTCCGAACTTCAGATTTTTGTCGACCATGCTTGAAAACGCACGAAGAAACAATTTCTGCCGGGAGTCCTGACAGTCCAACACCGTGACGCCCGGGTTTTAACGCCGTCCAAACGTTTGCCCCGTCTCCTCAGAGCTTTAATAATCGTTTCAATGGACTTAAAGCAACTTTTATCGACTTAAGTCACTCCGAAACTGTAACCTTTAAATAACAAAATCGTGCAGATATACACGAGAATTAAATCTATGTTTTAAACGGTGGCAGGTGCCCAGATACAAAACTGTCATGGGGAAAAGACCACCTGCCCTTTTTCAGGTCTAGTGCCTCATGAACTTTCTAAAGTTTATTAAATCAACTTCAAGTGAGCAAAACCAACAGGTTCAGTTCCATCCGTTGCTCTGAAGTCAGGTCTCGGTGGCAGCAGCTTGAGCAGGGAGGTCCAGACATCTCTCTCCACAGACACCTCTTCCAGCTCTTCTGGAGGACTCCAAGGTGTTCCCAGGCCAACCGATAGACGTAGTCTCTCCAGCGTGTCCTGGGTCTACCTCTGGGACTGCATCCAATCAAACCTGTTCAAAGCACCTCCCTAGGGAGTCGCCCAGGGAGCATTTTTACCAGATGCCCGAACCACCTCAACTGGCTCCTCTCGATGTGGAGGAGAAGTGGTTCTACTCCGAGTCTCTCCTGGATGACTGAACTTGTCATCCTATCTCTAAGGTAGAGTCCAGCTATCCTGCAGAGGAAACTCATTTCAACCTCCTGTATCCAAGATCTCATTCTTTCAGTCACTACCCGGAGTTCATGACCATAGGTGAGCGTAGGAACATAGACCAACCGGTAAACAGAGAGCTTTGTCTTACAGCTCAGCTCCCTCTTCACCACAACAGACCGGCACAGAGTCCACAATACAAGCACAATACTGCAGATGCTGCTCCAATCCGTCCGTCAATCTCAGACTCCCTTCTGCCCTCACTGTGAACAAAGCCCCACAAAACTTGAACTCATCCACTTGAGGCAGAACCTCGACCTGAAGAGAGCAATCCACTCTTTTCTGGCTGATTCATGGACAGATTCAGTTATTAAACAAAAACAATTTGTATAAAAACTTAGTCCACCCCTGATTGTGCAGCTTGTAGGAACTCAGTAGGGGGTCTGTCCAGGGGTTAAAGACCTCCGGCCCCCGGCCGGATTTCCGGCTTTTGACTAAACGGTCCACCTCAACTTAACTTTGATTGATGGATAGCGATGACATCCAATCACATTGAAGCTCACGTTGTTTTGACCAATTACTAACAGGAAGGCGGGTCTTATAAAAGCAAGCATGTGTGTATGCGGCTTCACAGTCAAATCAATGCGGAGTTCGTCACACCACCGGGACAAAATATAGTTTTAGAAACGAGTGGCGTTCTGCCTCATCCGTAACAGGAGGTAATTTTTCCTCTAGTGTCCAGCGCCGCCTCTGACTGGTACAGCTGCGTGGGTCAAATGAGCGACCGGAAAAAGAGAGCTGAAGAAACCGTGGTAAAGTTAGTTTCAAGTTGGACGTTGGATATTCGAGCTCCGTGTCTTCAGCGCTACGTTGCTCTCGTCAGTCCGCTTCATGGAGTCTGATTTCGGGCAGCCGCGCTAAGTCTGCCCCTACTCGGAGACGTCCAACTTGAAACTAACTTTACCGCGGTGACGAAGAAGAGCGGGCAACTAGCAGAGAGAGAGAGAGAGAGCGGGCAGCTAGCGGGGAGTCCGTTCATGTGTTTCAGAGTTATGATCAATAATCCACTCCACGTCTTTTATCTGAATAACGTCGAATCTCAAACGCGTTACAGCGAGAAGCTGCAGCCCCCCACCACCACCACACACACACCGCTGAACACATAAACACTTTTTAAAAACTTAGAGTAAAATATATATTTTGTCAATAAATAAATAAATAATGTAGAGATTTTAAACAAAAACCCTACAAGCATTAAAATAAAAATCATCTAAATTAGATATATTTATTTGAGGCTGACAGTTTAATTAAGAAGGTTGATTTCCCCTCTGAGGAACATGAATAAATAAAGTTAAAGGGTTAAAACCGTCTAATTCAAATAAAATAATAAAGTCTGTAGTTAAATAAAACAGGTTTTTGAGCTGCATGCATTCAGCTGGGAGCTGCAAGATAAAGAATAAAGATCAATTCATTATGAAATAATTCTTTATTAGATTACTGCATTATTTTTTTATTTTTTTGCTGCAGGGCAGTTCTCTGGGGCACATATTTTACATTAAGTTCAGATACATTGAAACCTCATGTAAGTCACTGTTACTTGAAGCTGAATTGTTTAAAAACAGTTATTTGCACTTTTCAGAGAACATTGTTAATAAATGTTGGCAATTTGTTACGATTTTATTTTATCAACAACACAAAAAAGTTTCAGGCTCGGGATTATTATTATTTTTTCCACTTTAAGCCCTGGGTCTGTCTCCAACATGGTTGTGGAGGATTTTTGGCCCATTTCTTCTTTTCAATGTTGCTTCAGCTTTTTGAGGTTTGAGGACATTTGTCTCTGCTCAGCTCTCTTGAAGGTCCAATCACAGCGTTTCAGTCGGATTGAGGTTCTGGACCTTGGATCTTTGCAGCACTTTGAGTCTTTTTTTCTTTTTGAGTCATTCTGTTGTAGATTAGTTGCTGTGTTTGGTACTGTGACCTAGCTTCAGCTTTAGATGGTTTTGAAATTGAGTTTTCCTCATGTGATGGCACAGTTTTTGGAGCTGTCGCCTCATCGCGAGGAGGTTGCCAGATCGAATCCCGGCCCGGGACCTTCTTTGATGGAGTTTGCATGTTCTCTCTGCGTTGGTTTTCTTAAAGATACCAAAAAGATTCATATTAGGCTCATTAAAAACACTTAATTCTCTTGACAGGGCGGGGTGTCCTTCTTGGACAATGGTAGGGGAAACACTGATATGTAAACCAGCCAACCCTATCAATTGGAGAAACTGTGCTTTGTAGAATATATATTCCTTAATATATTCCTAATTGGGGCGGCCGTGGCGTAGTGGTAACGGCAGTCGTTCCCCAATTGGAAGGTTGGGGGTTCGAATCCCGGTTCCCAACACCATGTGTCGTTGTGTCCCTGGGCAAGACACTTAACCCCGAGTTGCTCCCAGTAGGACTGGATGGCGCCTTGCATGGCAGTCTGCCGCTACCGGTGTATGAATGGGTGGATGGTTGGTATTGTAAAGCGCTTTGGGGCCCCTCATAGGGGGCTGGAAAGCGCTATATAAATAAGCTCCATTTACCATGTATCATTTAAAAGTATAATTTCCTCAAATAACTGGGGTGGCCAAAGATATTCATCTATAGTAGCCAAGGCCATCGTTGCCATAAACATTCAGTACAATTGTTCCCTTCATTCGCCAGGATCACCTTGCCCTCCCTCGGACAGGCAAAAGAAAAGGAAAAACTACAGAGTATATGCAGGGTCTTGAAAGTTATTAAAAGTTGATAAATCAATTTTGGGAAAATTAAGGGTCTTGAAAAGTATTAAAAAGTCTTGAAAGCGATTTGATGTGGTATTTTTTTTTTTGCTGTTATTCTAGCTTTAAATAATTTGACAGCAAAAAGTATGTATGACTAATATTTGTTTTCCTCACCGTGGAGGATTTGGAAACTGCTTCGCACAAATTTAGAATGTCAGGTTACAACAGCCTTTACGGCTAGGCCTATCTTGCTTTATCTCCAAGTTGAATCTGTGTGTTCGAATAAGTTGCCGCAAGACCGTGAGAACAATGGGTAAATGCAAGTTTTCGGACTCCTGGTTGGAGATGCCTGATTTTCAAGAATGGCTGAGGCCTGTCGCCGAGAATAACCGTGTTTATTTCTTATTCGCCATTGTTCAACCAAGTTACTTTAAAATAGCTACGAGTCTTGTTGTAACCTAAGCTATATTTTCTTAAACCTAGTCGTGGTTCAGTTTCTTCTTTTGAACTTTTTTCTTTCCACTGTATCTCAGTTCTGTTGTAGGTTTGAGATTCACAGATTTACAGTAATTGAAAACAACAGCAGTTTTGTAAATCAAAGATTTGTTGCTTAATAAAACAAAGTGACGATAAGGTCTTGAATTTATTTTGGAAGGTCTTTAAAAAGTCTTGAAAAGGTATTGAAATTAACTTCAAGGGGACCTCAGATGTATTTTTTAAATTTTTATGGTATTTCTGTGGGATATCCAGACCCTATTCCTTCAATTTAATGCACAAAATAATTATTAGATAATCAATTATACCCTTTTTAATTCTGCCATTTTTAACTTTCGTTTTGAACGACCGGTTTCTTGAAGTCCACGCCCTTCAACGATCTGTTCACGCCCTCTGTAACAGCCAGTATCTGTAATGTGTTGTTGTTTTAAAATTAGCTCTTTTTTTATTACTCATTTGACTTACTGTTAGTGTTAGCTTAAGATAACTTACCGAAACCCGTCTGAGCGCGCCGCAGTTTGCTGCTCCTTTTAGCATTAGACCACCCGAATCCGAAGCTAATGTTAGCTTGTTCCTCTTCCGGTTTTCGCCAGCTCCGCTCGTTGCACGCGATGAGATTTTGGGAGTTATCGCTGTTCCAGTGAAGACAACACAAAGTTCACCAAGTGTCTCCCGTAAATTAATCTGTAAGGAGAAGGTCCTCTTGCTGCGAGCCTGCTGCGAGGCTGCTGCAAGGCTGTACAGTTGAAGCTCCGCTCCATCGCGCCGGAAGAGGGTCCCGTCGAACCCGGTCCTTACGCCGGCGGTCCGCTCGTTTAATTTTTACCGGCTGCGCGTTGGCAGCGATCGCAAATACACTAAAAATTGAACTAAAACATAAAAATAACAATTATACTTTATTTATAAAGCCATTTAAAAAAACACAGCTGCAACAAAGTGCTGTACACATGAAATTAAGAACATATAAACAAAAGATGAGATGAAATCATGAAAAACAACAGTCATGTGTTTAATACAGAAGTGGGTTGAGCCTAACCAGGGGTTGCTAGGTGAGGGGCTGGACTCAGGTTTGATCTGATTGGCTGCGGCTTGGCTGCGGCTTGTGACGTCAATAAATGCAGGAAGTGTGAATCCTGGTGTATTTATCAAAAATAAATAAATCTACTTAGAGTAAATAAACCACTGGGTGCATTTTTTTGGCACAAGGACTGTTTTTTTATGAAGTAAATACCCAAAGTTTAGTAAAAAAACATTAAAAAGTGAATTTTGCATGTGTGGTCCCCTTTAATTATTCCTGCATATACCCTGAACTACCTCTGTTCTTCTCATGGTGTAACTCATACCCACTTGAATGTCTTGCACCAAAAGCATTCAGGTTTACTTGCATTCCCTGTTCAGTTCCAGTCCAGAGCAACACTACAAACATCTATCCAAATCCCTCAGTGACGGGGTCATCGGCGTCCTGCTTGCCAAACTGGAATTACTCTGAAGAGATTTGTTTTCGCTTTGACATTGAAGGTTTGTTTATTTTTTTATTTTTTTCTGGGGTGGAAAAAAGAGGCATTTTATATTGACCATGATTGATTTATGACAGCAGTAAAAGCATAAAACATCTAAGGGGGTGGAAACTTTTTATAGGCACTTTATGTAACGATACCAAGGAGAGGTGAGAACTAACCGTTAGACCTCCGGTTTACACTCATCTGATTTTTGTCTCCTCAAACACCGACCGTCTGCTGCACCTCCTGAGCTCTTCCAACGTGTCCAGCGTCCTGTCCTCTCGTTCAGTCAACCTGACAGCTCAGATTCTGGGAGTAATAAAGCGGTTTGAGATAACGCCGCAACAAAACAATTGCTGCTCTAAATATGTGCGTAAATATCTGGATTTATGAGTTCGGGCTTGCGTGGGAGACACGACACAGGAGTGTTTGTTTCTCTGCCTTGTTGTCCACTTCCTGTCCTGTCTGTGGCCGGCCTTATCGGCCTGACGGTGGGTCAGGCGGTGGTCAGCTGTTCAGCAACCTGATCTGATGGTGTGAGGGGAAGTTCGGCCTGATGGTCAAGTAGCGGTCAGGAACTGGGTCGGTTTACGGGGTCGAAGTGCTCCAAGCTCACAACAAACACAGCCTGAACTATTTTAACATTTATGAAACGCTTCAACACTTAAAATCAAACGTAGGTTCCGAGTTTTGCCTTCAGTAGGTATAAATGTTCATCTGCACACGTTCGGTGACCGTGCGGTGACCGGGTCAGGTCATTGTTCTGCCTTATCAGTCCTGACCTCCCCGTCAGTCTCCTCGATACGATCCGCTCCTACACCCCTTCCTGTGTGCGGTCATCTCATGGTCAAACCAAAGAGTGTCAACCTTCAAAGCACTCTCACCTTTAAACTGCTTCCTGTTTTGGGCTCTTCAGAGGAGAGCTGCTGGGACGGTGTGAAGCGCTGACGTCGTGCAAATTAGATCCTTCACGCCTGTTGGGTAATTGTTTGAAGGGAAGTTTGGAGCCCCGGAGATGTCTGAAGCTTCACTAACTGCGTGCATGTGTGGGACTTTACCGGCAAATATTGAAGCAGGTTTAAATTATCAATATTATGTCTGGAGCAGTTGTTATTCAACTTTTAAAGATCCTAATTGTTAACTTTGTCTGTTTTCATAGTTGAATCCATGGCCAAGTACAACGCAGATTGTTCGAACCTTCTACTTTTTGAAAAACGGTTTTACTTTTAGACCTTTAGAGTAAATACATATACGGTACACATTTTTTGGGGGGTGGCTGAGTGGTTAGAGCAGTCGTCCTCCAATGCGAGAGAGTTGGGAGTTTGATTGCAAGACACTGAACCCCTCATTGCCTCCGATGTGTCCCATCAGTGTATGAATGTGATAAAGCTCTGATTAGTCTTTGTATAGTAGAGTGCTGTAAGAATAGGTAAATGAGGGCATAGATTGTGAAGAGCTTTGAATATCTTAAGATGGAAAGGTGATATAGAAGTAATGTCGATATAGAAGTAATGTCTATTTACCATTTAAATCCTAGCTCTCATTTAGTCTGTCAGTTAAAAGTTGACCCTTGTCCAATTTAAATTCTGCAGTATTGAATTAAAAAAATTAAACTTTCCAAGGCCTGCCGTGTTTCATGCTAGTTGTAGACTAATTCATTCATTCATTCAACCTTTATTTATACAGGCTAGCCTCGTTGAGCCACGGGGACTCATTTACAAGAGGGACCTGTCTCACTCACACCTAGGGACAATTTAGAGTTACCAATCAGCCTAACATGCATGTTTTTGGACTGTGGGAGGAAACCGGAGCACCCGGAGAAAACCCACGTATGCACGGAGAGAACATGCAAACTCCACCCAGAAAGAGTCCGAGTCAGAGAGTCTTTATTGTCTTTGCACCGCATGTGGTACATGTGATGAAAACGAGATTATGTACACGGGGTCCCAGTTACATCCAACAACAAATGCAAGAGAAAAACAGTAATAACATCTAGAATTAACTAAGAAAAACATCAACTAGTAATACACTAAGCCCTAATGTGAATAGAAACATCATTATAAACAGCAGCACGAACATGAGTCTGTATGAGCAGATGGTCACAGATGAACACAGCAACAAGAAAACAGATCAGCATCAGCATGATGTGATATTTTGCAGTGATTATTCTTATTGTTTATTTATTCATGAGTCTAACAGCCTCAGGGTAGAAGCTGTTCCTCAGTCTAGTGGTTCTACATTTGATGCTCCTCAACCTCCGTCCTGAGGGGAGTGGGGCAAAGAGTGAGTGTGCTGGGTGAGTGAGGTCTTTCATGATGCAGGTGGCTCTTTTTCTGCATCTGGAGGTGTAAATGTCTGTGATGGTGGGGAGACTGACTCCAACAGACTTCTGTGCAGCCTTCACCACTCTCTGTAGAGCTTTCCTCTCTGCAACTGTGCAGCCTCCATGCCACACGTTGATGCTGGAGCACAGGACGCTCTCCACTGCACACCTGTAGAACGAGGTGAGGACTGAGCTTCTCAGACCAGCTCGTCTCAGCCGTCTGAGGAAGTAGAGTCTCTGAAAGGCCCCCGGACCGGGATTTGAACCGGGGACCTGCTCGCTGAGAGGCAGCAGCTCTACCAGTTGTGCCACCGTGCACACTAAGATCATCCTTTGAGCAAAAATGACATTAAATGATAAAACATTGAAGATATGGCCGTTCAATACCTCGAGCCATCATGAGTAGATGACTTGGCTACAAACGCACATAATTCTAGCTGCATTGTTGCAAAATTTGTTAAGCTTTAGACATTTTTGTGTTTAAAGATCATTTGTCTGTGGTGACCATGTTGAACTCTGTTGGCTTCAAATGTTAAGTTGTAGACATTCATCCAGTAATAATAATAATAATAATAATGAATTCAATTTATAATGCACTTTTCATTAATAAAAATCTCAAAGTGCTAAATGGTAAATGGACTGTACTTGTATAGCGTCTTTCTATCTAATCAATACTGTACAAGCGATTTACAACAATCTGTGCCCTCATTTACCTCCACACACACAGTCATACAGCACTCTACTGCATCTCTACAAAGATGATCTGAATCTGTGGAGACTAATCAGTAGATCACACTCATACAACAATGGGACACACGTCGGAGGCAGTGAGGGGTTCAGTGTCTTGCCCAGGGACACTTCAACATGTGACTGCTGCTGGAATCAAACCCCCAACTCTCCCATTGGAGGACGTCTGTTCTAACCACTCAGCCACATAGACTTAACTGCTACTTTTACTTTGTAGAAGTTTAAGTAAAATTTGTCAAGTGGTTATTGGTATATAATTGGATTACATAGTCGATATTATGGTGATACATTTTCAGGGTATTTTGCACCTCTACCACTACGAGACAAATAATCGAGAGACAACGGTGTCCCCCATGGAGAAATGTTAATTTTTGAAGTTTTCAAGATGAGTGATTTCTAGACTGTAATTGAACAGAGAATGAAGTAAACCTTAATGCTGTTGGTGCAAGATACTCAAGTGGGTAGGAGTTACCCTGAAGAACGGATGTAGCATGACTGGTCCTGGTGAGTGCTGGGAGTGCTGGGAGCAATTTTATCCACCATCAGGTGCAAAGGTGGAGCCAAGGGGCCACCATTGATCAATCTTTGGTCACCACAGGTCACCACAATCATTTCTGGAAAATGTGTTTTTAAGTAATGTAAAAACTAGACATCATATTTTCCTGAAATGATAGCAGTCATCAGGGGTGGTGGTCATCTTGGATTTAGACATGGCAACCCAATTTTCAAAAGTGACCTTTCCTATGTCGCACACCAAAATGGAAGACGATACCTCACTTATATGTCGTTATCCTGCACAAGATGAAACTGACATATGAAGAGGGTTTTTCCAAGTCCTCTCGTCGCTCCACGATGGACAAAAACTTTCCAGAACTTGGATGCTCTTTGCAGGGTCTTAGTGAGGTCCTCGAGCACCTATTAAGGAAAGCATTGCGCTTTAAATAACTTGTGATAGAGCGTAAAAGGTCTTCAGTGGTTGTGAGCATGAACAAAGCTTCCATAGCGAGGTCACAGTGGTTTAGCATTGTGGTGTTTGTGAGTTCGTTACCTGGGAAATGTGCACTCTGTGGTTTGATTGTGGAGAAATCAAAGTAGGACCGGTTTCATGTCGATAAACCACGAGACACTATCACAGCCTTCCAGTAGCAGTAGCATCATGCTAATCTTTTAGCTGCATTTTCACACAGAAGAGTGATGTCAGGGCGCAGGAGAGCGCCTTGAAGGCAGGGAAAACAGCTGGATAGATGTTTTGTAGGGGAGTAAGAGGCAGAAGCATCTCCATTACCTTCACACTCAACGTTTTCTTAAATATTTGTGGTCCCGCCACGTTGTAATGAGCCGTAATAACCACGGAAGGTGCCGCCTGTGTGAACTTACACACTTTCTTTGGGGGGAGGAAAGCAAAACAAGTTCTGCTAATCTGAAGCTCCTCTAAAATCTCAAGATTGGACGAACCCAAACTGAACTCTCGACCAGGAATTAACCTCTGGAACAAGTTTGAAGCCAAATTGACTTTAAAAAGTCAAGCCGAGGTCGAGTTGACCTTTTTTTTTTAAAGAAGTGCCTGAGTCTAAATGGAGCTCAGAGTTCTGCTAAAAGCTGCTGTTTTTCCAACCCAGTTTGTTTTGGAGGGTTCTGTCTTTATTTGCTTTATCGGCGTGCAGAGCAGCTCCCAGCAGGCCCCTCTGACTTCAGCCTGCCCTCATTTAACGCCCTGATCCTCCTTCCTCCTCCGTAACATCTAGTTACCCTCCGCCTGACCTCCCTCTCCTCTCTCCGTAATATTTCCACAATCATTCTTTTTGAGCCCTCTTCTCGTTCTTTTCTCGCTCCGTCTGCGCAGCGTCTAATTGACAACAGAGACCTCTGGTTGAACTACCGGCTCTCGTTTTGCTTTTTTACACGTTTTTTTGTGTGTGTGTGTGTGTGCGCGTTTCTTTTTTTAATCGCATTTCAGGTAGCAGGATTAATGTCACTGGTGCAAAAATAAGCAAAGAAAAGTAGATTGTAGAGAACTAACGGAAAGACAGAAAATAAAAACAAACACCTCCGTCATGCTTTGGGTGGAGAACGAAAAACAACTTAAAGGCCTCAGACGGACCACTTGAGGGGTCCAGATGAACTTCAGGAGGTTGGAAGTGCATTGGCGTAAACAGGAGCCAGATCGCGCCTGGTTTTGTAGACGGGAAGAAGACCGTTCAGGTGGATCTTGAAGCAGGCGACGTAAGAACCGATGTTGGAGCTGAGCGGGGTTGTGGTTGGAAGTCCTTTTTCAGAGGTTTAGACCAGATGGTAGCAGGACAAACCGTGTTGGGTCAAAAAGTTCAGAAACTTGGTGTGGTTTTGGAGATAAAGCATGAAAACAGTTTCTGACTGATGGATCACTCAGCCACAGCCGCCCCATTTATGATGGCATCCATCTTGGATTTTGACGAGGCAACCTAATTTTCGAAAGGAACCTTTTTCGCGCCTACGTAAAGTTTTAAAAATGGGTCATTTCTGATCGGTTGGCTCTCGGTTTATAAACTGGGGATGATTCTCAGCTTCCACCACACCAAGTCTGATAATTCATCTAACACACAAACATGAAATTAATCCGTTTATCTGATCTGTTTGTTGCTCTTTTTCTTACGATAACACCAATAAGTACCGTAAAGCTGAAACTGTCACCAGTTGAAGTTACTTTCATGAACACCGCCAGCAGAACTGCTGCTCCTCAGCTGACCTCTGACCTTTCTGTGTCGGGGAACAAAGGATAACTTCCCTCTGTTGCTTCGGTCGTGTGCAGATCCACCCCTTGCTGCGTGCACACGCCGACTCCCAGCTGGTTCATAAAAACGCTCGTTCTGTGACGTCGCTGGCGGCGGTGGAGATCAGGCGCCGGCTCACGAACAAAGATGGAAGAGTTTGGTTTTAATTTTCCTCTGGGAGTGAGAATGTAAATGTAGTTCCCCATTGCAGAGGGATAGACATGCGAGCCTGCCTCATTCCGTTCATAGCCGGTGACGCAGCGGCGCTGTTCCAGTGAGCTCAAAGCCTTTCCTGCGCCAACGATGCCAAGTTGTAAACAAACGTTGCAGCCACAGATCAGAAGCAGGAGATGAGACATGAAGTGAGTCGGAGAGGAATCCCTGGGAGACGGCAGCAGCCCGAGCGTCACCTGATAACCTCTCGGCACGACCGTTGACCTCCTGACTCGGGGGTTAAGTGTGAAGTGTCTCCATGTAGCGCGTCACGTCGGCTTCTGTTCCCGATGAGACGAAACATGTCGCCTTCCAACTGGAGGGGCCGTGTGGGCTTCACAATCACTTCTGCAGAAACCCCCAAGAAATAACGAGATGTACCGGTACATCTATGTAGGAACCTTTAGGAGTTGACCCAATTCAAGATGGCCGCCACAGCCACCTAACCATGTCAAACTTGATTACAGTAGAAGCCAAGCTTTGTTTGAAACTGTATCGTATTGACACATTTTATTTCAGATGTTAAAAATATGAAAAGCCATTTTTTTCACCAGGATCTGTTAGCAGTTGGTTTATGATGTGAACAACTGTCAGCTACTACCACCCCACGTTTTAGCTCATTATCTGTAAAGTTCACTGACGTATAGCCGGTATTGTGTTTGCTAAGGTCATGTGGGTGTGGCAGCCATATTGAATTGGGTCAACTCTAAAAAGGAATCCGTTTTCGATCAAGTTTATTATTTTGTGTTTCACTGGAATCCATCCAGATATTTTGCTAACAGACAACACCGGGTTGATTCCTATGGTTAAAACCGAGGTTTTAAACAGATTTTAGGCAATGTGTTGTATTTCAGGGACTATGCTCAGCTACTACCACACCAAACTATAGCTCATAAAATACTATAATTTTAAAGCCACAGCACTATAGTTCATAATTTCTTATCTGGCAACCCAACTGACATGGAAACAACAGCGTTTTTGTGTAAAACCGCTCATTTTTTAAAATGTATTATTACCTCCAATGAACATTGAAATAAACCCACTAAAGTTTCCGGAGGTTGTTCTCGTGTAAGCGGGGCCTTACAGAGCACGTTGACTTGGCTGTTTTAAAAGTAGCTTGCAGGTTGAAAAAGTGTGGGCACCCCTGCTCTAGTGGCTACATTCTGAATGTTTAGTTAAAATGTATTCAGTGACAAATGAACTGCAGCTAACTTTATACTTTACAGATATTGAGCTACAGTTTGGTGTGGTAGTAGCTGAGAGTTGCTCTCAACACGTACCAAACATGCCCATACTGCTCCACAAGGTGGTTAGAAATGAATGACTATATTAAAGATGCATCTGAAAATATTCTTGTTCTGGATAAAGATTCAATTTGACTGTTTTGACTGAAAGCTCAAATTCTGCCGGTGGCAGGATCAGGATGAAGTGAAACGGACACAAAATTATTAAAAACACCTTCATTTGTTGCATGCAGTCATCATTGGCGTGCACAAATTAAACTGTTACAATTTTTTTTTAAGTATTGTATTTGCAGTAAGCACGTTTATAAAACACATTTTCTTATCAAAGATTTTGTTTATGAATGAATGTGAAGTTGAAATGCATCAGAAAATCAGTTTGTTCTTTGTTGCATAACATGGTTGGATGGATATGTGGGTGTGTGTTTTGGTGGATAGGTGGTTGGATGGTTAAATGGATGGTTGGTTGGTTGGTTGGTTGGTTGGTTGGTTGGTTGGTTGGTTGGTTGGTTGGTTGGTTGGTTGGTTGGTTGGTTGGGTGGATGGATAAGGTGGGTGTGTTTTGGTTGGTTGGGTGGATGGATAAGGTGGGTGTGTTTTGGTTGGATGGGTGGATGGATAAGGTGGGTGTGTTTTGGTTGGATGGGTGGATGGATAAGGTGGGTGTATTTTGGTGGTTGGATGGATGGGTGAACGGATAGGTGGTTGGATGATAGATGGATGGGTGGTTGGGTGGATGCATAGGTGGGTGTGTGTTTTTGGATGGGTGGTTGGATGGATGGATGTTTTGGTGGATGGATAGGTGGGTGTGGGTGTTTTGGTGGATGAATAGGTGGTTGGATGGTTAGATGGATGGGTGATTTGGTGGATGGATAGGTGGGTGTGTGTTTTGGTGGTTGAATAGGTGGTTGGATGGTTAGATGGATGGATGTTTTGGTGGATGGATAGGTGGGTGTGTGTTTTGGTGGATGGAAAGGTGGTTGGATGATAGATGTTAGATGGATGGGTGAATGGATGGATGGATAGGTGGTTGGATGATAGATGGTTAGGTGGTTGGGTGGAGGCATAGGTGGGTGGGTGTTTTGTGGATGGATGAATAGGTGGTTGGATGTTAGATGGATGGGTGTTTTGGTGGATGGATAGGTGGGTGTGTGTGTTTTGGTGGTTGAATATGTGGTTGGATGGTTAGATGGATGGATGTTTTGGTGGATGGATAGGTGGGTGTGTGCGTTTTGGTGGCTGAATAGGTGGTTGGATGGTTAGATGGATGGATGTTTTGGTGGATGGATAGGTGGGTGTGTTTTGATGGATGGATGGATGGATGGATGGATAGGTGGTTGGATGATGGATGTTAGATGGATGAGTGGTTGGATGGATGGATGGGTGGTTGGTTGGTTGAATGGATAAGTGGGTGGGTGTTTTGGTGAATGAATGGGTGATTAGATGATGGATGGTTGGATGGTGGATGGGTAGATGGATTGGTGGGTGTGTTTTGGTGAATAGATGGATAGGTGGTTGGCTGGCTGGATGCATGGATGCTTGGTTGTCATCATTTGTTGAAAGCAGGTCTCGTAAACGAGTCCTTGAGGCTCAGTGGGATTAACCTGTTTAAATAAATGTTTGGTTGGATGATGGGTGGCTGGTTGGTTGGATGGATGGGTGGCTGGATGGATGAATGTTTGGTTGGATGCTGGGTGGCTGGTTGGATAGATGGGTGGCTGGATGGATGGCTGGTTGGTTGGATGATTGGTGGCTGGTTGGAGAGAGGTGGCTGGATGGATGGATGTTTGGTTGGATGGTGGATGGATGGATGTTTGGTTGGATAGATGGGTGGTTGGTTGGGTTGGTTGGTTGGATGGATTATGGGTGGCTGGTTGGAGAGAGAGGTGGCTGGATGGATGTATGTTTGGTTGGATGATGGAGGTTTGGTTGGATAGATGGGTGGCTGGATGTTTGGTTGTATGATGGATGGATGGATGGATGGATGTGAGCTGGATCATTTGGACCACACGTACAGTTATAGAGGAACTGTGCTCTCTGGTTCTTCTATCATTTAAAGCAGTTTGGACAGATGATCCACAGATCAGTCCACAGGCGTCCTCTGGCTCCTTCATTGCACCTGGTGCTGGATAAAACTGCTCCTTCCACTCTTCAGGATCCTTTCAATGTTTTCAACATTTGGGGCGACTACAAAAAGATGAGCCCAGGTATGGCACCACGGGCTGTGTTGGGAATTATCTGAAACCCTTCATACCGTATTACTAACCAGGCTGCCATGACGGAAAACACCTTTTGATGTCCTCACAGCCCGAAAATGTGGAAAAGAATGGAATGTGGAGATAAGTTGAAGTAGATACAGAATCTGTTTCTGAGCTGAAGGATGAGTGACGACCACTGTTGTTCGTCATGATAAAATAAAAACCTACTTTTAGTGAGGTGGATTCCTGGCTGTAAGACTGAAAGGACAAAAAGGGACAACCACAATGATGGACAAGTGTCAAGATGCTCCATCATTGCTTACCTCCACAATCAGCAGATCTTTTTTTTACACTCTTAAACGAACTTTTGGTTGATGGAAAGAAAGACCTGGACGACTGGTGTCAGCGTAAGCTTTGTGCACTGATGGTGACCTCTGACCTCTGCAGTGAAGTGTGGATAAAGTGGTAGACTTGAGCAAATGTTGGCTGATGACAGACAGGAGTTTTAACCAAATGGTTTTAAACCACTTTCACTGGTGGAACGAGGAGTCCATGTCTGTCTGGACTCAAATTTACCAAACAAGTAGCGACCCAGGAAAGAAAGAAGTAGGTAAAGAGGATGGATGGATGAAATGTAGTTTGCAAATGCACTTTCTTTTATTGCTACTTACAAATTTACAACAAGATTCAGGATTTAGGCTCCCTGTCCACATAGACTCAGGTGTTTGGGAAAGTCTAAATGGGAAGTTTGCTGAACTCCTCTGATTGATGAAACCTTCTGGATGAAGAGTGCAACATTTCTATAAAAAAAGAAATTGTCCAGATGACCCGACTGAGAATGATTGTATTTGGTACCTGGATGATTGAGCATGAACTTTATTGTCTAAATGGGAAGATTCAAAGTTTGATAAAACTGATTTAATTCCGAAGTTAAAAAAAAAAAATGTTTTGGCCCTAAATGGTAAGTGCTGTTCTTATATAGCACATTTCTGTCTTATCAAGATACTCAAAGCTCTTATCTGTGAACTCATTTACCCATTTCATACAGCACTCTACTAGATCTCTACAAAGACTAGCTGTGCTCTATCACATTCATACACTGATGGGACACACATCGGAGGCAATGAGGGTTCAGTGTCTTGCCCTTCAGCATGTGACTGCTGGTGGAATTGATCCCCCAACTCTCCCATTGGAGGATGACTGATCTAATCAGCCACACCCTAAAATCAAATGGTCTGCAATGGGTAACTAGACTCCATAGTTGTCTGTAATGCATCAAAACTAATGTATTAAACTCAAAATAAATGTATTTTGAAAATATAAATACTTCTTTCCTCATAATTTGACATACCTGCTCCACCTGGGTGTATCCCATGTGCAATGGCTTAAATACAGAGAACCAATGTCACCATTGTATGGGAACATACGACAACACATAGTACTTATTATTTTATTTATTATATCTCCAGTAGAACATTCATGCGATTCCATTCATGGATGGACCACCTAGACCAGGACTAGACAGGTCGGAGACGCTCGGGTCAACTGGCGTTCAGACCGATGACGTTTTGAGAAAAGGAATAAGCGTAGCAATGTGGTGGTGCGGACTATTTCCAGAAATGTATTCGTAGTGTTGAACTCTTGTGCTATAGGCCCAGAGTGGTCCCTTTGCATCTTTATAGGATTTTTCTTCGTAATTATTATTTATTTATTTTTGTCTCTAAACCAATATTTGAACTTCATGAAACTATTGATGCTCCCTTAAAGTTTTTTTACTAGTCCCCAGTAAACTGGGCTCTTCTTTACTAGGACGATGAGAACAGATCATTCTTTGAAGCTGGAAATTCACAACAAGGTGGCACAGACAAATGGTATAAAATACAGTAAATACTGTAATTTGATAGGCAGGTGTCGTGTACTGCACAGTAAGAGGTGAGAAGATGGTTTGCATGGTTTGGTTGTAAAGCTGGGCTGAAGGACCTGTGGTAGCGTTCAGGAGTTTATGTAGCAAGCAAGGAGGTGTTTTTGTTCAAAATGTCTTGGTTTTTAGATCATCTCTTGAAATTATAATCTCCTAAAATTTGACTAATGCACTTCACTGTATTAAAAACAGACATGCTGTTGTGTATGTTTGTGTTTTAAACAGGGTTCATTTGGATGTTTACCTCCTCACAACTCACCATGTTAGCATTGTACAAACAAATTTAAACCCCCAACACGTGAACCAGAACCCTTCATGACTCTTGACTACCAGGTATGATCAAAAGTTAGCATGAAATAATATCGAATAAACAACCAGTGCTAGTATTTACTGTTTTTCTCAAAACGTCGGCGTTCTCAATGGCAGCCAAGTTGAACAATGGACATCTGACCCTTCTGGTTCTGGTCTTGTTAGCCCTTGGTGGGTAGGAACTTGGTGATTCACCTGTTGTGACTCTACTTTAAGGTACTTTCTTTTAACCCTGTTTACCGGTAACCTTCTGTTTCTTGAATCCCTTGAAGTATCTCTTATTTTGTTGTGGATGCAGTCATAGTACCTTCCATTCAATGAGTTACCGGTACCAGTCTTGCTGAGCGTAAATCCAGCCAACAGCATTACTGTTGCTGTTTTTCCCCTTACTTGGTTCTAATTTTACCAGTGCTGTGGTAGATAAATGGACAGATTGAGTAGTGTCGAATGGAAGACGTCTTCTGCGGACGAGGACAGTCTTGATGGACGGGTGCCAAACTGGCTGCTGTTCTTGATAAAAGCCCAGTCCTCTTTCCCTGCTTTTAGTGACCTCCGACCTCCTGTCTGTCAAAGTTTAGCCAGAGATGGACAGCTTAGAAGGCTCTAAGAGAGGTGAACGTTGGAAAAGACAGAGGAGCTCACTGAGCATCAAGAACATCGAAGGTTTTTGGGCGAGCAGGAAAAGTTTTGTTCATCCCTCTTTGTACTAAATTTATGGTGAAGGTTCACTGCACTGTTGTACGTTTCTCTCCTTTTAAAGGTAGAAACTTTAACCTGAGGTAGAGCTTGTTTTTGCAAAGCGTAAACGATGAATTCTGGGTGACCCCAACGTTTGGCCATTAGGAACAGGAACACTGCAATTCCCCAACGGTCCCAAACAAATAAATCCTGCTTACAGCCGGAATAACCATTAACAACTTCGTAAAACACAGAGAGGAAGAAGGAGAAAGAAGTGTGCAAGAGGTATGGATGGAGGCAGGAGGAGGGAAAATGAAAGAAAAGTTTCTTTAAAGCGGATAAAACGAAGGTTAACGCCAAACTTTGAAGGTGGAAAACGAGGGATGCTGGAAAGGACGATTGACAATAATGAACAGACGGTAGAAAGAGATGACAACAAGGACTAAAAGTGAAAAACAAGGGGAAAGATGTCATGACTGAGAGAAATGGCAAGTATGGTCAGGAGTGACGGGGTAAATGGAGGGAATAGAACTAAAAAATGGGAGACTTGAAGGTAATCGGGGGCCGAGAGAAGAGGAGAAACAGGAGAAAGCCAGAAATGTGAGGGTAACCCATCACTTTGTTTTTGTGTTCGTCCCCCCTGGAAGAATAAGAGGAAGCAATAATCTGTGTGTGTGCGAGGAGACAGAAGCGATAGCACGGGGGAGGTCACGGCGAGGTGAGAGGCGGGGGGAGAGCACGACGAAAAGTTCAGCGAGAGGTGAAGAAAGAGACCTGACGTTTTCTCCGAGTGTGTGCACTCCGGGTGAATCCAGGGTCAGGTGTGTGTGTTTTCCAGCTGGGACGCTTGTTGGATTGAATGTGGGTGTTTTTATTTGGTTTCTTTTTCCAGTTTCACGAGTTTTATCTGCTTTTTCTCATCCTCCTCTGGATTTTTTTCAGTTTGTGACCTTCAGGTCTCTCTGCCGCCGACTTACCGGCTCAACTTCACCCAAAATACACGTAGTTGTTTTTTTTCCTATTATTTATTATAGTATATAATGAAAAGTGCGTTATAAATGAATGGATTTATTCAGCTCGTTTTGTGTTTGATTGAATTGGGTTAAAATCTGACTGCATTTGTATGGATTTATGTGTTTTGAATTTGATTTCTGATTTATTCAACTGGGATTTGATTGAAGAACTGGATTGTGGTTAAAATGACTTGAACCCAGATCTGTCCTCATTAGATTGAATGTCCTTGTTGAATTTTATTAAATTGTGTGCGAGAGTTTGAATGGTTGTTTGTCTCTATGTGGTCCTGTGGTGGACTGGAGACTTGTCCAGGATGTCCCTCCACTTCTCACACAGCAACTGCTGGACATGGGCACCAGCTCATTGCAAACTAAATAGGAAAATGTGGGTAAAGAAGCTGGATGGATGGATGGATGGATGGATGGATGGATGGATGGATGTATAGGTGGGTGGTTGGGTAAGGTGTGTTTTTGGTGGATGGTTGGTTGGGTGGTTGGATGATAGATAGTTAGATGGATAGGTGGATGGTCACTGGTCAGGTGGATAGGTGGGTGTGTTGGATGGATGGATCGGTGGTTGGTTGGTTGGTTGGCTGGTTGATGGCTGGTTGGTTGGTTGGTTGGCTGGTTGATGGCTGGTTGGTTGGTAGGTTGGTATAATTTAAAGGGAACAGATATTTTTGTAAAGAAGAGGTATAGAACAAGTTTAAAGGGTAGGTCTACGTTAATGAAGGGAATTAGTTTATGGAATAGTTTGGACGATGATGTAAAAAAGAAAAAATCATTAGTTGTATTCAAAAAAAAGATAAAGAATGTTTTGCTGATGAGATATATATAAGTTTTGCTGATATTTAGAAATTATATTGAAAAATTGTGATAATTTTGTGGTTTATTGTATTGTGTATTTTTTGAATCGATTGTTTTGATTTGATATAGTTAAGAAGGGGCAGAAATGATAAGAATTTATTCTTCTTCTGCTGCCTTTCATTTTATAGTTGTTTTATTTTATTGTTTTGAATATGTCTTGTTTTAATTGAAATGAAATGAATGAATAAACAAACAAACAAAGGTTGGTTGGTTGGTTGGCTGGATGGATGGATGGATGGATGGATGGATGGATGGGTGGCTGGATGGGTGGATAAATTGTTGGTTGGATGGTTGGTTGTTGGATGATGGATGGGTGGGTGAGTGGATGGATGGTTTGTTGGTTGGGTGGATGGATGGATAGTTGGTTGGATGATGGATGGTTAGTTGTATGATGGATGGGTGGTTGGTTGGATGGATGGATGGTTGGTTGGTTGGTTGGTTGGTTGGTTGGTTGGTTGGTTGGTTGGTTGGTTGGATGATTGATGGGTGGGTGGGTGGATGGGTGGATAAATTGTTGGTTGGATGCATGGTTGGTTGTTGGATGATGGATGGGTGGGTGAGTGGATGGATGGATGGATAGTTGGTTGGATGATGGATGGTTAGTTGTATGATGGATGGGTGGTTGGATGGTTGGTTGGTTGGTCAGTTGGATGATGGATGGTTGGTTGGTTGGTTGATGGATAGGTGGATGGTTGGTTGATGGTGGGTGAGTGGATGGTTGGTTGTTGGATGATGGTTGGTTGGTTGTTGGATGATTGATGGTTGGTTGGTTGATGATGGGTGGTTGGTGGTTGATGATTGGTGGGTGGTTGGTTGGTTGTTGGATGATGAATGGTTGGTTGGTTGATGATGGGTGGTTGGTTGTTTATGATGGGTGGGTGGATTGTTGGTTGTTGGATGATGGATGGATGGTTGGTTGGTTGTTTGATGATGGGTGGGTGGTTGGTTGGTTAGAT
>JBBPBX010001675.1:16469-42452 GCA_038048925.1 Garcialebias charrua | reverse complement strand
CCTTCCTCCTCTCTCGTCCCTCGTTCACATATGGTTTCTCTTTCTGGCTCTGTGTGTTTGGCGTTACCCAGAGTTCACTGGGGCTCCCTGCTCGCAGGTTCGCCCCGACTCTCGGTGTGTTCAGCAGGTTATGCAACACTTAGAGGAAGGTGACACCTCCTTTCTTTACTTTCAACCCTCCACTTTGTCTGTTAGCACAATATATCCTGAACCAGTGCGCACATTAGAATGAAGGTACCAGGAAGTAGTCGTTCGTCTGTAGGTCCATCCACAAACTGCTCCAAGGCAGCCAGCTGAACTCTACACCTAAAACTTAGACAGTAACCGTTAACCTGATGTTTCTGTCAACAAAATATGTGAGCCGAGCTGAGACGTGTCCATGAAGGCACCATCTACAACTGAAGGGTCGTTTTCCTAAAACACCTTTAAATTCATACGTTCTAACAGGTTTGTCTTTAAAACCTGATCGTTTCCTTTTTCCTGCTGGGAAATCCCTTCATATAAAGTTTGGTGTCACTGTGAAGCGTGAGGATTCCCAGTTCTAAATGTGTGGCTGGAACTCCCGATGTCATTTTAGATTAATACTGTAAATGAGTTTTCCAAGCGGCACTCGTAAATAAAGTTTGTGTTGCCAATCGTCAACAACCGACAGGTCGTGTTGACGCTTTCCAGACGGAGAATTTAAGAAAATAAATTCAATATTAACCTTGTTTTGGCAGCGTGGGTCACATACGACACGAAGTACGTAAACACTGGATCTCGTTAACTTATGGGGTCAGCTCCTTCCAAGATGGCCGCCACAGCTAATCAACACAAAACTGTTGCGGATGTGTACAGCTCTCAAGCTAAAATGTGTTTGGTAGTAGCTGATAGTCCTCCTGACTCTCGGCTCCTCTGGCGGTGGCGGGTGACAGGCATCCCTTTAAGGCTGATCCGTTTTAATCGGGTGTGTTCGTCGTGTCTGAACCCAAACATTTAAGATCTGGATTTAGAAGCACCAGATTTCTGACCGTCCTCTTCCTCTCCGTTGTTCCCTGCAGTTACTGGACCTGTTCACTCAGTGGGACTGGTCCGCTTACCTGGTGGACTACGGCAAGCCCAGCTGCAGGTACCTGCGGGTCAACCCTCACACGGCTCTGGCCCTCCTGGAGAAGTGAGTAACCATCGCTCCCCGTTTCCTCTTCTGAACCTCGACGCGCTCGTCGACTGGTTCTGCTTGACGTTTTATTTAAAGTAAACTAATCACCAGTAAACAAATATCATTTATCCTCGTATTTCACGAGTTAACAGGATTTTATTTACAGTTCAGATCCTTTGAAGTGGAGTTCTGAGTAAGGATTATGAATAGTAAATATCTTACCTGTAGCTGAAAGCTCTTTGAACAGCCTCAGTTTGGAAAAAGTTTTGAGTTTTGACCGGAACAACGAGCCCAAAGCTGAAAGATGCATTCGGCTTTGTCCTCCGCGCTGCTACGACTAGTCTTTAGCTCATCAGTCTGGTCAAAACTAGGTCTGTCACGATAATAAATTTTGATGGGCGATGAATTGTCGCTGATATTTTACAATAAATGATAATATTGTTGGAAATTTGACAGTAATTAGTAATTGTCAAATTTAAGCAGAAATGTTTATAATTTGTTTTGAGTGTAGTACCTTTTTCGACCACTGGATGGCAGTATAAGACTGTTTGAACCGAAGGATGGATAGTGAGGGATTAAAAAAAATGGGAGAGAGGCCACTTGACGTGACAAGGGCTGTCTCTCGTTCCTTTTTCAGTTCTCAAAATGGTGGACGCTCATTGTGGTTTGAGCTCTTTAGCATTTTTCACACAACGCTTTTAATTAAAAAAAAATCAGTAAACAAGTTCTCAGCTTCTTTTTGCAGAGAAAAACAACTTTTTACATGAAGGCACGGGTTTCAACCGTGAATTTTGGAGCTTCGACTGGATGGAGGTTTTTTTTCCGGCGTCGGCCTGTTAGCTTAGCTCTTAGCTTAGCTTCTCAGGTTAGCTGCTTTTAATGATCCAAAAACTCGATTTTGGACGTTTAAAACTGATTTTAAAGAGAAAGGGAGGCGTCGGTTGAGCCTTTTGTCATCCAGTGTCTTCAGTAGAATGAGACACGAAGAAACAATAAAGCCGATAAATGAAAATGAGGTTGATAATTTTCATTCATCACGCGATTAATTGATTTATTGTTTATCGCGACAGGCCTAATCAAAATCAAACGTTTTATTCGAGGTTGTTCAAAGAGCGATCCACAGAATCTGGACACAGAACGACGTCTGGTTTTAACGAGGCTCGGTGAAATTTGACGAAACATTCCTGGTTAGGGATACAGTACTTTTACTTTGAAATATTTTCCTCATTAAAAAATGAAGTATGTTCTTTTAAACCAAGGGCTCTAGAGAAGGTGATGTTAGAATATTTGTTTTTAATCATAAAGAGTGAAACTCGTTCTACCAGAAGTCACATGACTTTGACAACTTCCTGTTCTTCTTCCTGTTTCCTGGTTTTCGTCTCTGTCGTGTTTTGACAGGTTGTTTAAGCCGTGAGTACCGTGTGTGTGTGGGTTCTGTTTGATGCGGCATGGATTACTGCTAACCCGTTAGTTGTTGATCATTGGCGTGTTGGACTCGTGGGTAGAAGCATGAAGACGCAATAAACTCACCTAATGTTTGGCTCTACAGCACCCACTTGTGTACTAAATGTTACACAACCTGCATGAAAACAAAAGTATAATCTGTGGATTTGCAGCCTGGAGGAGTTTCTACACAGAACGAGTCAGGAGGACCTACAGGGGGTCCATCTGGTCCAACAGACTCCAAACCTCACGCTGTTCTGGTTGCTTTAATGAAAACTTTTTTTAAAATACCACAAATATTGAACATTATCAAGGAGACAAATACTATTACTAATAATGGTCCTCGCAAGTTGAATTCAAAGACCTTTTTGAAGACGATCCTCTTCTTGGAACATTGTCAATAAAAAGAAACTTGAGACATAAAATATTAGTCATTATTTTAAGTTTGTCTCTAATTGAGTTGATGAGCTAACTGTTAATGAAGAGCAGAGTCTGGGCCACAGTGGACTGTTGTTGTCCAAGAACCACTTCAGTCCCTCAAATTTCACAGTAATTGACGCCAGCCCCACCTTCAAACTGAAGACCGAGTCCATTCCCCGTTTTAGTATGAACATCTGAAACGTGTTGGAAAAGTGGAAATGTAAAGTTTGCTCAGCCAGAAACGCAAGACGGTGAAAAAATACATTAAACCTGAACTCTTATTTCTACAAACAGAGTACAGTATTCACTAATTGTACTTCAGAAGAAGTACTGTCTGGAGTTCTGGTTGGTACAGGACCACCAACCAACCCAACTAAGATGATCCAAGTTCCCAAACTCTAGTTAAAGCTCCTGTTTGGATAGATTTCCTCCATTTAGCCCAGTTTACGTTTCGCTGTTTTAAGTGAAATCTTAACATTTCTTCGGCGTTTCGTGCGTTCGAGTCATCGGAAGTTTGGTTGTTTTCTTGTACACCAGAACTTTTTGAAGCCCTCCAGCACGGGCATGAAATCCCACGTGTGCATTAAGAATATCTGCAGTCAGTAGTTCTGTGCTTCCGTGAGTAGATGAACAGGAACAACAGTGGGTAGCAGAGTGCTGTTTGTCCTGATCAGCATGTAGGAAAAACCCAACCTCATCCTGGTCCAAACAAACGTTCACCGTTTTGCACGTGTCTGCGTGCACGAGCGTGTCTATAGACTCTAAAACCACCACACCAGCTGGAGAGCAGTGCAAGTACAGCAGATTCAACGAGCGCAGTGGATCCTTGTGAACGAGACGGTTCCACAGTCTGCATCAGGAAAACAATGACTCTTCCAAGGATTGTTCTCGTGTGAACAAGGCCTTAATTGGTCTGAACTTTTTTTACACACCGCGTGTTAAAATAGATAATGAACGGTGTGTGCCGCCACTTTGGTGTAGGGGATAAGCGTGCGGCACATGTTCTGAGGCTGGGCCTCTCTGCAGGCGTCGCGGGTTCACGTCCCAGACCCGACGAGCTATTTCTCTGCAGTGTCTCTCCCCTCTCTCTACCCCGTTTCGCCCTCATCCTCTACAATAAAGGCCACTAGAGCCCAAAAATGTAAAAAAAATAATAATAATAATAATAATGAACTGTGTTCTGGAATGTCCACAGGTGCACCAACATTAAAAATCATATTTATACAGCTCAGAAATCTCCCTAACGCTTAAATCAGGTCCTCTGGATGAAGTCTTTCATCCAAAAGACTTTGTCAGTCCATCATCAGTCCAAGGAGTCGACACTAACTCAAGTCTTATAAAAACAGCATCTTTTCATAGTGGGTCAACCAGTTTGATGGTGCTCAGGTGGTTCCTATAGTCCGTCCTCTCCCCCGTCGCCGGCTCAAACTCTGATTGATGAAGACTTTTGGACAAAAGACGAAACGTTTCAACAAAAATAAACCGTCCAGAGGACCTGCCTTAACTTTGTTGGATTTTTTTAACCTGGATTATTGAGCATGAATCAGTCTCGTTTCTCCTTTTGTACAAATAAAAAAGAAAAACAAATCACAGGATTCTATCCTTGAAATGCGTCTGTTCACGGTAAGAACATCCTCATAAGCTACTACCAGGTCGAGCTCCTGAAAACAGTTACAGTTCTCTTTCAGGCATTTATCGTTTCAGAGTTTAAAAGTTATTTTAAAAACTTGTCAATTCTGCTTCATTGTTGTTTTTGCTTCTAGAGCTCAAAACTGGTAGAAGTCATACAAAAACAAACTACTGCGTCTTAAAATGCTCAGATGCATCGCAAAGATTTATTTACAAGTCTCCGTTTTGAAGTCTTTTAAAACCGTCATGTTTTCTTACAGAAAACTGTTTACATGTAAACAAGAGGATCAAACAAAACCAACAAGGAGAAAGATTAGTGGGTTTTTTGGTCACACAGCTACCAACGCAGCCGAAGGGGATGCTTGTTGTAAAAACAGCTCAAACCACAGAAAGTATTGGTTTTGTAACGGAGACTTTTTAAACCGTGGCGGTCTCTGAACCTGGGATCCAGCCCTGCCGGTTTACGAGCTCCTCGGTGCGTCTTTGTTTACGTACCGGATTTCAAACATCGCCGCAGCATTTTTGTCTTTATCTTGCTAATCCCCGTTTTTATCTCTGCCTCCAGGATGAAGGAGACGAGCAGGAAGAACAACGTCTTCGCCCAGTTCAAGAAGGCAGACCGAGACCGACAGAAACTCATCGACACCATCATCAAACAGCTGCGCAACCTCATCGCCCAGCATCACGCCTGAAAGGAGCCGCGCGACTGGTCGAAGGCTCCGTTCAGACCGTCAAACGTCTTCCAAGCACCAGTTCAGACCCGGATCGAGAGCTTCGGATCGGTTCATTCGTAGTTTATTCCTGTAGTTTAGTCTCAAAGATCTGAAGGTCTAACGTGCCCTCGACCAGCTGTGAACGGGATCTTCTTGTTGTTTACTCGTATAAATCCTGCTGATTTAGCCCCCTTTAAAAAAAATATCCTTGTATTTGGTGTCGGCTCTAAAACCAGGAGTAAACGACAAAACCAACTGGACCTTTCAACAGGAACTTCTTGTTTCTTTACGGAGCATCTTGATTTCTGAGGTTTCTGTCGAGAGGAAGAAAACTGAGTTCCAGCTCAGTTATATGATAAGTAGCTTAACCGTATTAACACCTAAAACAAACAAAAACTGGTTTCTATAATCTGCTTTGTCACCTCTAAAGGAATCTTCAGGGATTCTTTAAGGATGTCATCAGACTTCACATCATTCGTTTGTGTTTGTGGCGGTTAAAGTTGTGGCGTAAAGCGGCGTGGGTTTGATACTCGACTCGTCTTCCTGGCTGGTTAGTTCGACTCGTCTTCCTGGCTGGTTAGTTCGACTCGTCTTCCTGGCTGGTTAGTTCGACTCGTCTTCCTGGCTGGTTAGTTCGACTCGTCTTCCTGGCTGGTTAGTTCGACTCGTCTTCCTGGCTGGTTAGTTCGACTCGTCTTCCTGGCTGGTTAGTTCGACTCGTCTTCCTGGCTGGTTAGTTCGACTCGACTCGTCTTCCTGGCTGGTTAGTTCGACTCGTCTTCCTGGCTGGTTAGTTCGACTCGTCTTCCTGGCTGGTTAGTTCGACTCGTCTTCCTGGCTGGTTAGTTCGACTCGTCTTCCTGGCTGGTTAGTTCGACTCGTCTTCCTGGCTGGTTAGTTCGACTCGTCTTCCTGGCTGGTTAGTTCGACTCGTCTTCCTGGCTGGTTAGTTCGACTCGTCTTCCTGGCTGGTTAGTTCGACTCGTCTTCCTGGCTGGTTAGTTCGACTCGTCTTCCTGGCTGGTTAGTTCGACTCGTCTTCCTGGCTGGTTAGTTCGACTCGTCTTCCTGGCTGGTTAGTTCGACTCGTCTTCCTGGCTGGTTAGTTCGACTCGTCTTCCTGGCTGGTTAGTTCGACTCGACTCGTCTTCCTGGCTGGTTAGTTTGACTCGTCTTCCTGGCTGGTTAGTTTGACTCGTCTTCCTGGCTGGTTAGTTCGACTCGTCTTCCTGGCTGGTTAGTTCGACTCGTCTTCCTGGCTGGTTAGTTCGACTCGTCTTCCTGGCTGTGCCACAAAAGGTTTTCAATGAACTCTATTATTTGGCCTTTTTTTTTTCTTTTTTGGTTAATTTTTCATGGAAAAGCACTGAAAGTCTGAAAATGAGCAAATTCACAGAATGTTACTGCAATACGGGGGAGGCTGGCACAAAATGGCCGCTCTTCTCCTCCTTAAAGGGATAGTTTGTACATTTTGAAGTGGGGTTTTAGTTCGACTCGACTCGTCATACATCAGGTTCGAGAACTGAGATGGTTCGAGAACTGAGATGGTTCGAGAACTGAGATGTTTGGAAGTGGAAAAATTGTGAATTATTAATATCTTGCTTTTTGTAGTCGGCTATTTGTATGACCTCTGTTTAGAAAAAGGATAAATATTTGAAGAGTTATGACCTGACGCGCTAAGGCGACCAAAGTGGATCGCCGCTGTTGTAGCAGCTAGCTTTAGCACTTCCAGCACAAATATAGTAAAAATGTTTGCTGGAGTAACGGTTAGACAATGATGCTGAATGTTGCAGCGATGTAAAGGTTTATGAATATACTTTTCTTTAAACAGCTGTGATCGCAATAATCCAGTTAAATTAATCTTTAAGGCTTAAAAAAAAATCTACAGCTGATCAAGCTCGTATCTCACCAGACTGCAAAGTCTCAAAAGAGCAAGAAATTTTGTTTCAGAACCCCCGCAAACTTTTGTAGACATCCTCAAGTCTCCCAACGGTCCTGCCCTGACAAGATCTTAAGGCAGTGGTTCCCAAAGTTGGGGCCGGGACCTCTTTGTGTGTTTTAAACCGAGTCGAGGGTCTTGATATCTCCAGTATCGTTACAAGAGAATCTAGTTTGTATCAAAGATCCATGTTTGGTTGGATTATCAGTCATATTTCTGTACTTCAGCAGTAGTTGGGACCAGAAGTCTCTAAAGGTCACCAGATGAAAACTTTGGGAAACATGAATTTAAAATATAAATTGGTCATAATTATTAAGACACACGATGCACAGATTCGATCATAAAACCCCACTTCAGCAGCAATATATTTATATATTTTTAAACAATCTGCAGATACTTGAACAGACCTTTACAGCTGGCAGCACGGTGACTGTTCTGAGGTATGGGGGGGTGGGGGCAGCATCGTCCAGACGTGGCTACTCCCCCCCACACTCTGGTATTGAAACTTAATCTGAATGGGAACGTAGTTTCCTGCATTTTTCTACTAAGCATGTTCAAATAACCGGGTCTTAAAAAGGGAGACAATGCTCCAACCTGGCAACCGCCTCGTGATGTTTATTCTATTGTTTGCCTGCTCAGTTGGAGAGAGGTTTGTGTAGAAACTGTTGTACGAACGCCAAGCACACATCGTGTCTTCCATAATGCCAATCTCTGTGTGGACTCTGCATCCACGTTTAATTATTTAATTAAAGCACAACACTTACTTTCACACGAGCTTGTTTCTCAAACTGAAAAGGGTCTTTTTCATTCTTTGGGTGCAATATTAGCATAAAGGGAGTTAAACCTGCAGTGTGTCAAAGTTTTAAGTTTGTTTCTGAAGAGCGGCGTCTCGTCACGTGCATTTCTATGAGATTGTTTTATTTTTACATGTTTGTTTTATTTTTACACGTTAGAAAGGGAACATGGCTGTTTGTGTTGAATGTGCCTTTGTTGTACTTATGTTGTTAATGATGCAGCAACTCTGTGGGGTTCGGACTTTGGACAGGGCGACTCTACCGGGGTCGGACTCTGGACACGGCGACTCTGCCGGGGTCGGACTCTGGACGCAGTGACTGCGGGGTCGGACTCTGGACGTTGCGACTCTGTGGGGGGTCGGACAACTCTGCGTGGGTCAGACTCTGGACGCAGCGACTCTGCGGGGGTCAGACTCTGGACGCGGCGACTCTGCCGGTGTCGGACTCTGGACGCGGCGACTCTGCCGGGGTCGGACTCTGGACGCGGCAACTCTGCGGGTCGGACTCTGGACGTTGCGACTCTGGGGGGGGTCGGACAACTCTGCGTGGGTCAGACTGGACGCAGCGACTCTGCGGGGGTCAGACTCTAGACGCAGCGACTCTGTGGGGGTTGGACTCTGGACGCGGCGACTCTACGGGGGTCGGACTGGACGCGGCGACTCTGCGGGGGTGGACTGGACGCAGCGACTCTGGGGGGTTGGACTCTGGACGCGGCGACTCTGCGGGGGTCGGACTCTGGGCGCGGCAACTCTGCGGGGTCGGACTCTGGACGTAGCGACTCTGCGGGGTCGGACTCTGGACGCAGCGACTGCGGGGTCGGACTCTGGATGCAGCGACTCTGCGGGGTTGGACTCTGGACGTAGCGACTCTGCGGGGTCGGACTCTGGACGCAGAGACTCTGCAGGGGTCGGACTCTGGACGCAGAGACTCTGCAGGGGTCGGACTCTGGACGCAGCGACTCTGCGGGGGTCGGACTCTGGACACGGTAACTCTGGACGCGGCGACTCTGCGGGGGTCGGACTCTGGACGCAGCGACTCTGCGGGGTCCGACTCTGGACGCAGCGACTCTGCGGGGTCCGACTCTGGACGCAGCGACTCTGCAGGGGTCGGACTCTGGACGCAGTGACTGCGGGGGTCGGACTCTGGACACGGTAACTCTGGACGCGGCGACTCTGCTGGGGTCGGACTCTGGACGCAGCGACTCTGCGGGGGTCGGACTCTGGACACGGTAACTCTGGACGCGGCGACTCTGCGGGGGTCGTACTCAGGACGCGGTAACTCTGCGGGGCCGGACTCTGGACGCGGTGGCGACTCTGCGGGGGTCGGACTCTGGACGCGGCGGCGACTCTGCGGGGGTCGGACTCTGGACGCGGCGACTCTGCGGGGGTTGGACTCTTGATGCGGAAACTCTGCAGGGGTCGGACTCTGGACGTAGTTTAATGAATGTTGACACTGAAGCGAACAAATCAAACTACTAGCCCAACCTGTTGTTTATTTTCTGGAGCCGTCTGCGGAAATTCATACTGTTCCGCAAGTCTTTTTGCTTTAATTTAAGTAGTAGTAGCATTTTTTATTTCTAGCGTTCATTTTATTTCTATTATTATTATTTTTATTTTTATGCATAATAACGTTTTTGTTCCTTATTGGGCTTTTTTGCGCTGCATGTCTGTCCATTGTCCTTTCTCTGCAAAAGTTGCTGCAACTTTGTTTTATTTTGTCTGTAAATGTTGCTCCATACTCACTGCACTCTGTTGTATTAAACCACTAACTGATGAGAATACTAACAGATTGAATAAAGGCAAACTTGTTGAATTTTGTGTTTGTCTACTTTTTTTTATATACGTAAGAAGCTCTTTTAGTTTAACTTACACAGACGAATGGGAAGGAAGACCAGCTTTTCTTTTGGAGCAGTGTTCAGAGCATCCCCCTTTCATCTCTCAGGTGACTTTGAAGCATCAGACCAAAGTTTTCTGGGAGTTTCCACCAAATTATTACCTAAAATTGAGGAGAAAAGCTTAGACCAAACTTAGACGATCCCGGACGAGCCCCCAAGTCTAACCAGGGAGGTGTGTTCACAAGTAAGTTAGTTTTGTTTATATAAAAATAATAATTTCAACCACCTCTGCATTCTGTACTTGTACCTCCTGTTCTTTTGGTCACTACCCAAAATTTGTGAGTGTAGGATTGTACTGTACACAGATCTTCTCCTTGCAGCTCAGCTCCCCTTTTCGCCACGGCAGACCAGCACAAAGTTCGCAACACTGCAGAAGCTGCATCGATCCATCTGTTGCTTTTGTGTAGACTTCTTTCCTCACTTGTGAACAAAACTGTGAGATTCTTGGATCTTCTCCACTTGAAGCAGAACCTCACTCCCAACACGAAGAGAACAGTCCACCCTTTTCCAACTGAGGACCATGGCCTCAGATTTGGAGGTGCTGATCCTCATCCCAGCTGCTTCACTCAGCTGGAGATCACGGAACAATGACATCAACACATCATCTGCAAACAGTAGACACTAAATCCTGATGAACAGAATCTGCAGACAGCCCGGGCAGAGCCCGATTCACAGAATGAAGGTCCGATATCCTTCTGGAAAATGGTTCAAATTTATAAAATTGTTTCGAAACTCATCTTTGAAAATGGTTCAGTTAAATATTTAAAAGTGACAGTAATTACGTCAGTGATAAGTGTCAACCATAAAACAGTTTCCCATTTTCTTAATTTGCTCCTTTCTGAACTTCCACTTTTCTTTTAGTTTGACACATTCATTCGCTGATGCACTTTGTCCAGTTCCTAAAAAGCTGATGTCTCACCTGCCTCTAACTGGATCAGCTGAGCAGAAGATGTGTCAGCTAGTCGTCACTTTATACTCAGACAAAGTTGATTTTACAGATTTTCCTGTTTTCGTTCCTTTTACCAATGTTTGGGTCAGGTCATTGCTGAGTTGTCCGGTTTTAAAATATATCGGTGACAGTATTTTGGTGACATCAAAGCAAGGGTCATAGTTTAACAGTTTGGATCTTAGTAGCATGACTCAGAGAATCTTGGCTCAGCAGTAACTGCAACACTTCATTTTTCCAGGTCACTGGTAGCCTGGTTAAAACCACACCCTGTCCTTCACTTCGCTTCAGACTAGGGTCTGGCATTCCTCCCATTGAAAACGATTTCTCCTGGAGATTTTTGAATGGACCAATCAGAGAACAGAAGGCGGAGTTTTGTTAGTTTAGCCTGGCGAGGTCCAGGCTATCAGATAAATTGCTCAGAAACCACTCGGTGGATATTTTTTCTGCCACCAGTGTGTAATTATATGGCTCTAATTTACTGACTGTTGGCCTAGATAAAACATTTGAGATAAAATTCGATTTTTTATCATTTATTTTCGTAGCGCACCCGAGGCTGTTTGGAAAATGTCAAACCGAAACTATTTAAATCCAGCAGATTTGACCATTTCGTGAATTGATTTAGGAACTGTTAAGCTCAGGAACACTTCTGATATAACGTCAGCTAAGAAATATATTTTTTATCAGCAGAGAAATAATAGTTTTTTACCTTGTTTTATTGAAAATTCCTTCGTGGCGGCAGCCATTTTGAATGACGACGTCAGTCGACGTCGTTCAAAACTCCGCCTTCTGTTCTCTGATTGGTCCGAACAAAAATCTACCGGAGAAATCCTTGTGGATGGGGGAAGTCCCAGACTGTGAAGTGAAGGGAAATGAGAATTGAGCGGAGCTGTGCAGGAAGGCGAGGGCCAGGCTAGGTCACTGGTGTCTCTTTGCGTTGCCATTTATTCTAAAGAAAATTGGCGCTCTTAACGGCCAGAAGCAGGTAGCTGAAGGAAATAGCGGTGAGGAGTATTCACTAGTATGACTCAACTGTAATGTGAAACACCACCCCCTCCACAGGCCAGTGACCCAATCAGGATCCAACTGTCTGCTGTCGTCAAATCTGCAACACCAGCCTGGCCTGAATGGAACCGCAGGTCTCTGGGTTCCAAAAACCAAGCTGAAACTGGGCCAGACTGCCCAATGCCAACAAGAGTCCAGTCCAGGCGTTACAATGCACACAGGCCCGATGACATACGTACGTTCCCTTGAGAATGTGCCCCAATACTTCGATCCATGTCCTGCTCCCTTCCATCATTCAGGAGCAAGATGCCCAGACACTTCAACTCCTCCATCTGTCCCGGAGGCATTCCATCCGGTTGAGAACCACAGACTTGGAGGGTACGTAACGTCTAAGATTTAAGTACCCAAAGTGTTCTGGAGTCAAATATGAGGCCAACTTTGTTTAAAATATTAAATAAAAACAGGACAATGTTCCCAAGACTGGGAGTGTGCTGTTTGGTGACTCCTCAGACTGAAGAAGTCCTTTGGATGAAGGATGAAACATCTCAGCAACTAAAGAAACTGTTCAGTTGACCTGACTGAACATTGTTGGATTTTACCTGGATTATTGAACATGAACTTTGGTGTTCCCAAGACCATCCATCTATCATCTTTACCTGCTTCTTCCTTTTTCAGGTCACGGGGGTCAACGGTGTCCATATCCAACCATCGCTATGTGAGAGGTTGGGGACACCCTGGACAGGTCTCCAGTCCATCACAGGGACACAGGTCTCCAGTCCATCACAGGGACAATTTAGAGTTTTCTGCCAGCCTAATATGCATGTTTTTGGTCTGTGGGAGGAAACTGGAGTACCTGGAGAAAACCCATGCATGCACGGAGAGAACATGCAAACTCCACTCAGAAAGGTCCCGGTCTGGGATTTGAACCGGCGACCTTCTCGCTGAGAGGCAGCAGCTTTACCAATTGCACTACCATGCTACCCCGTTCCAAAAACTAGAAAAATTTAAATTTCATTGAATTGAGAGACCGACACCCGACTGAAAAGCTGGATGTGGCGTAAACGGGGACGAGGCTTCCACTTGATGCAGATGACAACACGATGTATACATTTCAGTTCCAGGTGAAAACATGAAGCTAACAGGACTGGAGCAGTTGATGGTCTGAATATTTCTGTCCTGCTCCACTTTGAGTTACAATCATTACATGTTACTTATTAGTTTAAGAGAAACAGAAACACAGAAGCAACTAAATGTTGTGAGTGTGTGTGTATCTTCCCAACAGTTTCAGACTTGTGGCCTGTTAAAGCAGCAGATGTTTTCAACACCCATCAGGTCCTAAACGGTTTTCCTGAGTTTTCTCTTTAAAATCAGCCAAATGTGTTCAGAACCAGGACGTGAGTCTGAACTGGACATTAAAAAGCTCATACATGTTCCGTAGTTTTTGCTGTATAAGTTGCACCTCTTTGCATAAATTTGCCCATCCTGCCACTTATACAGCAACGCGACTAACATACGACCCCCCCCCCCCCATATTTATAACCCAGGTTTTGACCGAGATCTGAATCTGACGATTTCATTCATTCAGGCATGGAAAATATTGAACACTACCATTTTCAGCCACTAGAGGGTCCTCAAGCAATATAGCAAGCCAAGTGTGTCATTAATAGGGAAAAGTGGCTATTAATGACACACTTGGCTTGCCATACCAAGCCACGTGCGTCTCGCTCTGGAACTCCTGGAGCAAACGTCAAATCAACTGCATTTCACCGTCCGGGAGAAATTCAGCTGATTTGACCATTAACGTGCATTTATTAAGGAAAAGTTCAGCTGAGACACACGTTTACTATAAAGTCGAGCAAACAATTGTTTTTAGGTGCTTATCTTGGTAAATCCTTGTTCAAGTTCTCCCGTGGTCGGTTCTGTGGCCACCATTTGGAGCCAATCGATTTTTAGCACAACACCGGCCCACATTTCCAGGTTGTCAGCGGTGACGCATAATACACGTGACTTGTGAAGAAACATATTTATGGATTTTTTCCACTTCATTAGACATATTTAGACTGATGGGACTTACAGGGCAGTGCGATGTTTACGGCGGAAAATACGGTAACTAAGTGTGGTGATGTCGAGAACTTACAGGATTTTCATCCTAACCCATGTTGTGCATCTTGTAGAAACTGCTCACTCGTTTCCATGAACCCTCCTGCTGCCCTTGGGTCAAACTGTCCCGTATGACCATTTAGTAGGAGGGTTCATCTGCTGTGGTCCTCAATAAAATATTTAAAACATTTAAAGTTCTATTTAAATTTTTCCAGTTTGTTTTGGTAAATTTAAAGCTGGTTAATTTAGTTTGTTTTTAAAAGAACCGCTGAAGTTTAAAAAGAGATTTCTATAAAACGTTTCACGTATTTCTGATAAATGATGTTTTAAGTGAGTGAGGGCCGGTCTGTAAATCAGCGTGTGAGCAGAACCAAACGGTGATGAAGACGGATGAGACGGCTCACACACTTCTGGTTACTGATGAGCCTGATGGGGTCAAAGGTTAAAGAAACACAAACACCAGTGTGTGTGTGTGTGTTTAACACTGCATCAATAAAGAGAGTTCAGTTTTTTCTTAGTCTGAGTTTTAATTATAGGCCCAGAATTATTTGAAGGAATGCATATTGCCCGCTGCCTTTCCTGCCAAACCTTCAGACTGAGATCATCATATGAGAAACAATGTTTTTTTTGTTGTTTTTTTACAAATAATTTACTCAGATTGTGAACCATTCTCGGCTACTACCACCTGTAAAATTATCTGAGGTAGTCATTGTTTGATAACGTGCATTAGCTGTGGCAGCCATCTTGAACTAGGATGATAACAAAGGTTGCAGACGGGCTCACAATAAATACTTTTACAGTTTTGTTGAAATATATCACTGTACAGTACAATAATTATTGCACAGTGATAATTATTGTACAGTACAATATTGTATTGTACAACAATTATCACTGTACAATTGCCGTGGCACTGTGGTAATGGCAGTCGACCCCCAATCGGAAGGTTGGAGGTTCGAATCCCGCATCCGCCCACCATGTTTCGTTGTGTCCCTGGGCAAGACACTTAACCCCAAATTGCTCCCGGTAGGACTGGATGGCGCCTTGCAAGGCAGGCTACCACTACCGGTGTATGAATGTCTGAATTAATGGGTGGATGGCTGGTATTGTAAGGCGCTTTGGGGCTCCTCACAGGGGGCTGGAAAGCGCTATATAAATAAGCTCCATTTACCGTACCATTTATAAATAAGCTCCATTTACCATAATTATTGTACAATACAATATTGTATTGTATTGTACAATAATTATCACTACAATAATTATTGTACAGTGCGATTATTGTACAATACAATATTGTATTGTATTGTTTTAAGCTAGCCATTTGATTTAATTTATTGCTAGTTTAGCTTTTAGATATATTTTTGATACTTTAGAGATTTTGCTAATTTAGGCTGACTTATGAAGAACTTGAACTTGTGAAGATCCACAACTTCTCCTCCTCCACCATAACCCTCAGCACTGGCTCTCCTCAGGGATGTGTGCTGAGCCCCCTTCTGTTCACTCTGCTCACATATGATTGTACAGCCACACTTCCAGGCTGTCATATTGTTAAGTTTGCAGATGATACAGCGGTGGTGGGATGCATCACAAACAATGATGAGTCCAGCTACAGACAGGAGGTGGAACACCTGGAGAGCTGGTGCAAAGAGAATAATCTTCACATGAATGTGAAGAAGACAAAGGAGATGATTGTGGACTTCAGAAGGAACAAACACACCCACCCCACTGAAAATAGGTGGGTCTGCAGTGGAAGTGGTCTCCAGCTACAAATACTTGGGTGTACACATGAATGATAACCTCAGCTGGAGCAACAACACCACCAGCCTGATCAAGAAAGGTCATCAGAGACTCTACTTCCTCAGACGGCTGAGACGAGCTGGTCTGAGCAGCCCAGTTCTCACCTCGTTCTACAGGTGTGCAGTGGAGAGCGTCCTGTGCTCCAGCATCAACGTGTGGCATGGAGGCTGCACAGTTGAAGAGAGGAAAGCTCTACAGAGAGTGGTGAAGGCTGCACAGAAGTCTGTTGGAGTCAGTCTCCCCACCATCACAGACATTTACACCTCCAGATGCAGGAAAAGAGCCACCTGCATCATGAAAGACCTCACTCACCCAGCACACTCACTCTTTGCCCCACTCCCCTCAGGACGGAGGTTGAGGAGCATCAAATGTAGAACCACTAGACTGAGGAACAGCTTCTACCCTGAGGCTGTTAGACTCATGAATAAATAAAAATAAAATAAAAAAATAAACACTGCAAAATATCACATCATGCTGATGCTGATCTGTTTTCTTGTTGCTGTGTTCATCTGTGTTCATCTGTGACCATCTGCTCATACAAACTCATGTTCGTGCTGCTGTTTATTTCCACTATATTAGGCTTAGTGTATTACTAGTTGATGTTTTTCTTAGTTAATTCTAGATGTTATTACTGTTTTTCTCTTGCATTTGTTGTTGGATGTAACTGGGACCCCGTGTACATAATCTCGTTTTCATCACATGTACCACATGCGGTGCAAATGACAATAAAGACTCTCTGACTCTGACTCTTATTTTATCTAATATTTTCTTTTAGAGTTTAGCTAACTTTTCACTGCTCTTAAGTAGTTTTCTATCTTTAGTTTGCTTTTGCTACTTTTAGCTACAGTTCTGATACTTTACTATTTTTGCTAAAGTTTTGCTAGTTTTAGCTTTAAGCCAGTCTTTTTGCAACTTTTTTTGCTTTTAGCTAAACTTTTGATAGCTTTAGCTTCTGGCTAGTCTTTTTTATACTTTTAGCTAGCTTCTTGCTACTTTTAGCTGGTGTTGTGCTACTTTGAGTTTTTAGTTGTTTTTCAGTTTTTGTTCGTTTTTAGTTCACCAGGGAAACGTGTCTTCGTTTCACATCTTTTCGTCTTTGTTTCTGCTTCTTTAATCCCTGATCTGTTGCGTCATCGGACGTGTGTCACTCCTTGTACAGATCTGAATTAAATCCATCGACTAAAAGAAGTTCTCTAATTTAACCCATCCCTCGTCTCACCAGTAGCTCTCTGCTTTCTTGTGAAGTCTTCATGAGGTTAGAAATTTCTCTAACGAATAAAATGATTCAGAATCAGACGGAGCCAGAACTCGTAAATACTGAGACGGGACTGTTCTGAATTTGCATCAAGTTGGAGTTTTTGTCTAAACTGAATCTGAAATGTGTCACAGCTGCTCACTGAGATGTTGTTGATGATTCAAAACTCTGCAAAAACAATTACTTGGAGAGAACTTTAGTCTCATTCTGTGAGAATATTTTCAATTTTGAATTATTTTTATTCTTTAGAACCTTGGGTTCTTAATCGCAATGAGGATCGAGATGAGAGTTTAGGGTTTCAGTAAAATACGAATAATTAAAAATGAATACACTTAAAAACAATATGACTAAATGGGGCTTAATTCATCCAATCAAACTTCAAAATTCCATATGCAGTGACACACTATGTCACTACTTATGGCCAAACTACATCCCAGCTTATTGCCGGACTACATCACTATTTATGGCCATGTTACATCACTATGTAAGGCCGGACTATGCCACCACTTATGGCCAGACCATGTCACTACAGTACTATGTCACTACTTATACCAGTACTACATCACTACTTGTGACGACTATGTCACTAATTATGCCAGTACTACGTCACTACTTATGGTCGGACTATGTCACTACTTTTGGCAGCACTACATCACTACTTATGGCTGGACTATGTCACTACTTGTGGCCGGACAATGTCACTACTTGTGGCCGGACAATGTCACTACTTGTGGCCGGACAATGTCACTATTTTTGGCAGCACTACTACTTTTGGCAGCACTACATCACTACTTATGGCTGGACTATGTCACTACTTGTGGCCGGACAATGTCACTTCTGCCAGTACTACATCACTACTTTTGGCAGCACTACATCACTACTTATGGCTGGACTATGCCACTACTTGTGGCCGGACAATGTCACTTATGCCAGTACTACATCACTACTTATGGTCGGACTATGTCACTACTTTTGGCAGCACTACATCACTACTTATGGCTGGATTATGTCACTACTTATGGCCGGACATTGTCACTACAGTATTACATCACTACTTATGCCAGTACTACATCACTACTTATGGTCGGACTATGTCACTACTTTTGGCAGCACTACATCACTACTTATGGCTGGACTATGTCACTACTTGTGGCCGGACAATGTCACTACAGTATTACGTCACTACTTATGCCAGTACTACATCACTACTTATGCCAGTACTACATCACTACTTATGGTCGGACTATGTCACTACTTTTGGCAGCACTACATCACTACTTATGGCTGGACTACGTCACTACTTGTGGCTGGACAATGTCACTTATGCCAGTACTACATCACTACTTTTGGCAGCACTACATCACTACTTATGGCTGGACTATGTCACTACTTATGGCCGGACAATGTCACTACAGTATTACGTCACTACTTATGCCAGTACTACATCACTACTTATGGTCGGACTATGTCACTACTTTTGGCAGCCCTACTTCACTACGTATGGCTGGACAATGTCACTACTTTTGGCAGCACTACATCACTACTTATGGCCGGACAATGTCACTACAGTACTACGTCACTACTTGTGCCTGTACTACATCACTACTTATGGCTGAACTATGTCACTACTTATGGCCCGACAATGTCACTACAGTACTACGTCACTACTTGTGCCTGTACTACATCACTACTTATGGCTGAACTATGTCACTACTTATGGCCCGACAATGTCACTACAGTACGTCACTACTTGTGCCAGTACTACATCACTACTTGTGGTCGGACTATGTCACTACTTTTGGCAGCCCTACTTCACTACTTATGGCTGGACAATGTCACTACTTTTGGCAGCACTACATCACTACTTATGGCCGGACAATGTCACTACAGCACTACATCACTACTTATGGCTGGACTACGTCACTACTTGTGGCTGGACAATGTCACTTATGCCAGTACTACATCACTACTTTTGGCAGCACTACATCACTACTTATGGCTGGACTATGTCACTACTTATGGCCGGACAATGTCACTACAGTATTACGTCACTACTTATGCCAGTACTACATCACTACTTATGGTCGGACTATGTCACTACTTTTGGCAGCCCTACTTCACTACGTATGGCTGGACAATGTCACTACTTTTGGCAGCACTACATCACTACTTATGGCCGGACAATGTCACTACAGTACTACGTCACTACTTGTGCCTGTACTACATCACTACTTATGGCTGAACTATGTCACTACTTATGGCCCGACAATGTCACTACAGTACGTCACTACTTGTGCCAGTACTACATCACTACTTGTGGTCGGACTATGTCACTACTTTTGGCAGCCCTACTTCACTACTTATGGCTGGACAATGTCACTACTTTTGGCAGCACTACATCACTACTTATGGCCGGACAATGTCACTACAGTACTACGTCACTACTTGTGCCAGTACTACGTCACTACTTATGGCCGGACTATGTCACTACTTTTGGCAGCACTACATCACTACTTATGGCCGGACAATGTCACTACAGTACTACGTCACTACTTGTGCCAGTACTACATCACTATTTATGGCTGGACTCTGTCACTACTTATGGCTGGACTCTGTCACTACTTATGGCTGGACAATGTCACTACTTTTGGCAGCACTACATCACTACTTATGGCTGGACTATGTCACTACTTATGGCCGGACAATGTCACTACAGTATTACGTCACTACTTATGCCAGTACTACATCACTACTTATGGTCGGACTATGTCACTACTTTTGGCAGCCCTACTTCACTACTTATGGCTGGACAATGTCACTACTTTTGGCAGCACTACATCACTACTTATGGCCGGACAATGTCACTACAGTACTACGTCACTACTTGTGCCAGTACTACGTCACTACTTATGGCCGGACTATGTCCCTACTTTTGGCAGCACTACATCACTACTTATGGCCGGACAATGTCACTACAGTACTACGTCACTACTTGTGCCAGTACTACATCACTATTTATGGCTGGACTCTGTCACTACTTATGGCTGGACTCTGTCACTACTTATGGCTGGACAATGTCACTACTTTTGGCAGCACTACATCACTACTTATGGCCAAACAATGTCACTACAGTACTACGTCACTACTTGTGCCAGTACTACTTCACTACTTGTGCCAGTACTACGTCACTACTTATGCCAGTACTACATCACTACTTATGCCAGTACTACATCACTACTTATGGCTGGACTATGCCGCTACTTATGCCAGTACTACATCACTACTTATAACTGGACTATGTCACTACTTAAGGCTGTACTATGCCATTACTTATGGCTGAATTATATCACTACTTATAGCCATACAACATCACTACTTATAGTCATACTATGTCAGTGTGTATGGCTGAAATATGTCATGACTTATAGCCAGACTACGTCACTACTTATGGCTGGCCCATCACGACTTGTGGCCATACTACATCATTATGCATGACCGAAATACATCACAACTTATGGCTGGACTATGTCACTACTCTGGCTGTACTACGTCACTGCTTATGGCCGAACTACGTCACTACTTATGGTCAGACTGGATCACTACTTATGGGCATACTATGTCACAACGTATGAATGGAATATGTTACAACTTATGGCCGGACTGTGTCACCACATATGGCCATATTACACAACTACTTTTGCTCGGACTATGTCACTACTTATGGCCAAACTACATCACTATTTATGGTTGTACTACATCGTGATGTTCAGTTGTATTATGTCAACAACAAAAAAAGAAGAAAAAAAAGAAATCAGACAAATCCAAGCCTTTAAATCCCCAAACTTTCACAATATGTTTTTAAAGTTGACTTATCATCCCTGGTTGGAACATGACAACTAAAATGTCCCACACTGACCTTGAGGACCTTTTATTAAAATCCACATCCTTGTTTTACTCCTGAATCCTCCCACAAAGTCTCGATCCAGAAAATTGTGCCAGGAGCGAGACAGCCACTTTGTTCTTAATTAGTTCAAGGAATCTGCCTGAAATGTTGAACTGTTTAACCACATTTAGTCAGCGACCCCAAGACCGAGGACATGAAACACCCCACAGACTCCGTTTTCTTCTTTTCACTGAATCTGAACCCAAAAGTGTCTTGTGTTAAGTGGGAGTCTTTCAAAGGAAGCTGCTCTTCCATCTGTATCGAATGACGAGATGAAAAGAATCTAATAAATTACATTTATTTAGGAATAAATGTAATTAATGGAGATAATAAAAACAAGCTACTGACCTGGTGTGAACTTCTCGGTTCACTGAAAACAGCTGCCACCCTCGTTATCCTGATATTTGAGAAATTATTAACACCAAGAACAGCAGGCGAAGAGCAGGAATTGACCTTTTTACTTGTTTTAAGACCCAAACAAGCGTTCTCAGTGTTCAGACCCTACCATTAAATCAAAGTTTTCTGCCAAGTAAGTTTTCAGAAATAATCTTTACAGTCGTTCCATTGAAATTGCCCAGTTTTCGCTGCCGCCTGCTGTTGCACCGGGAAATCCCTTCGTATAATAGTTGCAGTCATTATGAAGCTTGGACATTCTCCTTTTAAAATATAGAGCTCAAATAATAATGTGTTGTCATGACTGTATGTTTCCATACAACGGTGACTGACTCGCTGCATTTAACCCATCCACCACCAGGTGGAGCAGTGAGCAGCTATTGAAAGCGCCTGGGGGGTAATTGGGGATAAGGTGTGCTGCTCAGAGACTCCACGAGATGTACAATGACCGGGGATCGAACCTGGGACTTTCAGGTCCTGGGTCAATTTCTGATGATGTCACTTGAAACCATTTTTTTGTTTGTTTTTACACCAGAACTCCCGTAAACAAAGCTAGCTTGTTGCTGTAAACAATGCTAGCTTGTTGCCGTAAACAAAGCTAGCTCGTTGCCGTAAACAAAGCTAGCTCGTTGCCGTAAACAAAGCTAGCTCGTTGCCGTAAACGAAGCTAGCTCATTGCTGTAAACGAAGCTAACTCGTTGCCGTAAACGAAGCTAGCTTGTTGCCGTAAACAGAGCTAGCTTGTTGCAGTAAACAAAGCTAGCTTGTTGCCGTAAATAAAGCTAGCTTGTTGCCGTAAACAAAGCTAGCTTGTTGCCGGTGATAAATCGCCTCAATTCAACAAACTACGGATCATTTTTCAGCTTTTGAAATTGAAAATTAATAACTCGATATTGAAAAATTGGATTGGCAGACTGGGGTGGTGGTTCCCCTATTCAAAAAGGGGGACCGTAGGGTGTGTTCCAACTATAGGGGGATCACACTCTTAAGCCTCCCTGGTAAGGTCTATTCAGGGGTTCTGGAGAGGAGGGTCCGTCGGATAGTCGAACCTCGGATTCAGGAGGAGCAGTGTGGTTTTCGTCCTGGTCGTGGAACACTGGACCAGCTCTACACCCTCAACAGGGTCCTGGAGGGTGCGTGGGAGTTTGCCCAACCAGTTTACATGTGCTTTGTGGACTTGGAAAAGGCATTCGACCGCGTCCCTCGGGGGGTTCTGTGGGGGGTACTCCGGGAGTATGGGGTACCAGGCCCTTTGATAAGGGCTGTTAGGTCCCTGTACGACCGGTGTCAGAGCTTGGTCCGCATTGCCGGCAGTAAGTCAGGCTCGTTTCCGGTGAGAGTTGGACTCCGCCAAGGTTGCCCTTTGTCACCGATTCTGTTCATAACTTTTATGGACAGAATTTCTAGGCGCAGCCAAGGTGTTGAGAGGATCCGTTTTGGTGACCTTAGAATCGCTTCTCTGTTTTTTGCAGATGATGTGGTCCTACTGGCTTCATCAGTTCGTGATTTACAACTTTCACTGGAGCGGTTTGCAGCCGAGTGTGATGCGGCCGGGATGAGGATCAGTTCCTCCAAGTCCGAGGCCATGGTCTTGAGCCGGAAAAGGGTAGCATGCCCTCTCCGGGTCGGGGAGGAGGTCCTGCCCCAAGTGGAGGAGTTTAAGTATCTCGGGATCTTGTTCACGAATGAGGGAAAACTGGAGCGTGAGATCGATAGGCGGATAGGTGCAGCGTCCGCAGTGAAGCGGGCGCTGTACCGGTCTGTCGTGGTGAAGAGAGAGCTGAGTCAAAAGGCAAAGCTCTCAATTTACCGATCGATCTACGTTCCCACCCTCATCTATGGTCATGAGCTTTGGGTTATGACCGAAAGAACAAGATCTCGGATACAAGCGGCTGAAATGAGTTTTCTCCGCAGGGTGGCTGGACTCTCCCTTAGAGATAGGGTGAGAAGCTCAGTCATCCGGGAGGGACTCGGAGTAGAGCCGCTGCTTCTCCACATCGAGAGGAGCCAGTTGAGGTGGCTCGGGCATCTGGTTAGGATGCCTCCTGGACGCCTCCCTGGTGAGGTGTTCCGGGCATGTCCCACCGGGAGGAGACCCAGAGGAAGACCCAGGACGCGCTGGAGGGACTATGTTTCTCGGCTGGCCTGGGAACGCCTTGGGATTCCCCCGGAGGAGCTGCTCCAAGTGGCTGGGGAGAGGGAAGTCTGGGCCTCCCTACTTAGGCTGCTACCCCCGCGACCCGACCCCGGATAAGCGGAAGAAGATGGATGGATGGATGGATGAAAAATTCCTTCATGTGACTCATGACGTGGAGGTGGCACAAGTCACATCTGCAGTTAAGTCCTTTTAAATTAGTTAATTTAATGTCGTAAACTGAGAAGTGACGAGTAATCCCACTTTTGTTTCAAAGGGAAAGTTTTGTACCACGAGAAACAAGTTTTAATGGTTTTAAGAGTTTTGTACCACGTCTTAATGTGTTTTGACACTGATCCAAGTTTCAATCCAGACTGTGTCCATAACGTCCATTTCTGATTTAACAAGCGCACTTCACCAATGAACAAAATTCTGCCATCGTTCAGGCCGCATGATACATCACACATTAGCATCATCGCAACATCGGTATCAAAAGAGCCGAAATAAATCATAGACCGTTATATTGAGAGTACAGTGCAGCCATGTCCTGCGGCTAATAAGTGGTCGAATAAAGAAACTCTTACTGGTCTGGATGCCCACACACACATTGCACGTTTTTTTAAATATGATACCTGTAGATGTTTGAATCGCATCAATATAAACCACCGGCCAGGAACCAGACCATCACAACATTTGGTAATTTATTCAGAAACACCAAAAAAGCTACAACTAAACAAGAAAAAACGTCCCACTCCAAGCTAGCTAGCATCAGAGTGGGTCAAAAGATGAAACCATCACTGACAGTTCATGTTCAATAATCCAGGTAAAAAAAATCCCACCAAATTAAGTCATCTGGACTTCACGTAGAGGACATCAATTAGCAAACTGGTCGGTCCACAATGACTGAAGAAGTCCTTTGGATGAAACATTTCAATAAATAAATAAATGAACTGTCCAGATGACCCGACTTAAATTATTGAAGAGGTCCCCACCGTTTTTAGTCGTTTAAACTAACTGGTCAGGCACTAGGACCATGCAGCCTTCCTCCTATTGAAGGCTGCAATCTCTGCAGCTACGTGCTGAGAGGAAGAGTCTGTTGCTGCATGCTTCATACCTCTATGTTAAACATGAGTAAATGTGGGAATGACTCTGATCTACCTCTCCAACTGTTACCTTAATATTAACACTTAATATGTGGTTACACACGTTTAACCACATTTAGTCAGCGAACTGAACGCCGACGACACAAAACATCTATAAGTCTCAGTTCTCTTCTCTCGGTCTAAACCCAAAATTAAGAGGCAAAGCTCAGATCAAAGCAAGACATCCCACCTTTTTAAAATTCTCTGAATGTTTTAAATCCTGACAGCCAAAAGTCTACAACTAAAACCCAAGGAGTCTTGTTGTGCGGGACCAAGCAGTTACAGTGCAGAATTATAACTGAAGAGTCAAAACTCCAAAAGAAACTTGAGTTACTATTTATCTTTAAATGAAGCAGTTAAATACAGGTAGTCCCGGACTTTCCTACGGCCGTTCGTAAGACGGAAATCGACGTAAGTCGGAAAACACACGAGCTGCCACTTATACACGTACATGTACGGTTCTGTACAGTTACCAAGTTACCAAGCACTTTGCCTATCCTAACACAGTACCCTACATAATTATCAAACGCATACAGTACATTTGGAGACAAAATAAAAAGTTAATTTCTTACTTTGAGCTGGTCAAGCCTGTCTCCGTCTTTTTGCATGTTAGCTCGTTGCACGTCCGAGCTCTGCAGCTTCGTGCTGCTTCACGCGGTCCAAACTGTTTACAGGAAGGCCTGTTAGCATGTTAACTCCATACATTTGGAGCCATAATGAAGGGAAAAGCGTTAATAACTTACTGGGAGCCGCTTCGTTTATCCAACAAGCTGCGTCGCGTTAGCATGTTAGCCCCTCCAATAGCTGCGCCCGTTAGCATGTTAGCCCCTCCAAAAGGCTGCCGCAGCTGTTTCTCCGCGTTTTAGCATGTTAGCTCGGTGTCCATCCAACATCTGAGGCTGCCAGGCGGACATCGAGGTGAGCTCCCGGCCGCAGCAGGCCTCTCCGCCGCCTTCGGCTCCGTGTCCCTGGTGGGTCCGGCGTTAGCATGTTAGCCCCTCCAATAGCTGCGCCCGTTAGCATGTTAGCTCGGTGCGGCGGAGCGATTGGCGGCTGCTGCTCCCTGAGACGTCCACAGAGTTCACCGAGCGTTTCCAGCACATTTATCCATATGAGGCAAACTGATCGGACACACGGTCCATCCAAAGCCGGCTGTCGAGGCCGGAGCTAACCGAAGCCGACAGGCACTGCCGAAAACTGTCGGACACTGCCGAAAATTGTCGGAAACTGCGAAAATCGGCTTAATAATAATAATAATAATACCTTATTTAAAAAGCCATTTTAAACAACCACAGCTGCAA
>JBBPBX010001675.1:0-15658 GCA_038048925.1 Garcialebias charrua | reverse complement strand
ATAATAATACTTTATTTATAAAGCCATTTAAAACAACCACAGCTGCAACAAAGTGCTGTACCCATGAAATAAACACGTAAAATAAGATTAAAAAAAATATATATATATATTTTTATTGATACAATGCGTTCGTAACACTGAATCGCCGTAACTTGAGGACTACCTGTATACAGTATGTATGTATGTATGTATATACAGTATATATATATTAGGCATGTAACGTTTGTAATGGATTTACCGAACCGTTTCGGTACAACACGTTCGGTTCGGTCCACCTCCGTACCGTTTCGGTTATTTTTTTTCACTCATTGAACGTTAATATGTGCGCCGCGGAACAAAATTTCCTGGGCGGGTTTCTGCACGGACCTATTATCGCGACGCACGCGCAGCATTATTAGCCATTAGCTGCTCGCTCCGGTCTCCTGTTTGGGAACGTTTATGGCTTTCTTGTTAAGACGAGCGCACGTTCAAAGCTGTGTGTGTGTGGAGGAGTCTGCAGCAGCTGCGTGACGCAGCTCTCTGCAGCAGACAACAAGTCTAACGTGAACGCGCTGGAAACTACGTCATCGGAATGTGAACAGATACAGCAGCTGTTACCGTACCGTTAACGGTACGGTAAAAGCAGCTGCATTTAAACTACTTCTTCAGGTAAATTAGATCTCCAGAGCAATAACACAAACTGTATGAGTTCTGAATCTAAGTCTGAATGTTGTTATATGCGCAGGCTTTAAAGTTACTGATCCTCGCTACTGCTACGAGACATCCATCACTCAAAAAGTTCAGCTCTTTATGAAAAAACTTTATTGTCAACAAGCCCTGGAGCTGATTAAAGCCCTGATGAGATGAGTGAGAGCTTCAACCTTCAAGAAGAGGTATTGTTATTTTATTATTATTATCTAAATAATCTTTTTTTGTTTAAAATCATAATCCAACAAGTACGTTATTTTATCAGATGAAATTACTGACATTTTACGATCTGGTGGATTATAATATTTTGTTAATGATGTATAGAGCTCATCATAATGTATTGCCTTTAAATGTTCAGATGTATTTTGTAAAACGATTGAGCTGTTATAATCTCAAGGGAACTGATATGTTTGTTATGCCTAGGTATAGGACTAGTTTGAAAGGAAGGACTGCAATAGTTCAGGGAGTTAGGTTATGGAACAAAGAGGAAAATGACATTAAAGAAGCTAAATCAATAATTATATTTAAAAGAAAGATTAAGGATAAATTGTTAAGGAAATGTGTTTAACGAAGACACGAGTTTAAATAGTAATTCTTGTGATTAAGGGAGTTAATGAGTTATTCTATTTTCTTTTTTTGTATTTAATGAAATTGTTGTTTGAATTGTTTGTTAGAAAATAAGGGGCAGATACAATAAGATTTTTTCTTCATCTGCCACCTTACATTTTATATTTTAATTTTATTGTTATCTGTGTGTTAAAATGATTTATTTTGTGTTTTTTATTATAAAATGAATGAAACAATAAATCAAAAATCAAAAAATAATCTTAACTTATTTTTTTTAATCTCTTTGTTTTATTACAAGTCTGGGACAGGTAGCTGCTCTCTTTGTCCACTTCAGGGACAGACATCCACCAGAGATCACCTGCAGCTAAGAAGTGTGTGATGACTGAACTGAATTGAACTCTGAACTGTTCCAGGACCTGTTCCACTTGGAGGAGGAGGTCCAAGAAGTTGTGAGTACAGTAATGAGGACAAATACAGCCACACTGCTGCTACTGGACAAAAACTTGATTAGTTAGATTGTAAACAGTCTGTTGCTGCTTATTGTTCTGACTGTTATTGTATTTATTAGGATTTTTATTATTGTTAATATAGTTTATTTATTGTAGAGTGCTGTTTATTTAAACTATCATCCAAATGGGTCACTTTTATTTATTACTACAATGCAATACAAACATATTTTCGTCATATTTTCAAAATAAACATTTTGTAAGTGTTTATTTTGTCTTTTTTTTGTACCGAAAATAAACCGAAAATAAACCGAACCGAGCCCTCCTTGTAGTTGAACCGAACCGAAATGTGATTTTAGCGTACCGTTACACCCCTAATATATATATATATATATATATATATATATATATATATATATATATATATATATATATATATATATATATATATATATATATATATATAAATATATATGTATGTATGTATGTATATATATATATATATATATATATATATATACATATACATATATGGCATTATGTCACTTAATATACAAGAAAAGCACATCAGTTGACATCAGCAGTTTGTCACTTCTTCATCTGCATCTTAATTTTCAGCTTCATGCCTCAAAGAAAGATTTTTTTCTCTAATCTTCTAAACATTTTCACCGTTTGAGGGAAGTTTCAGAGAATGAATAACAGGCAGTTTTGCTCACGTCAGGCACAACTAATGTGGCAAGTTACTGAAAGGTGTTTTACAAGAAATAGGGCTAGACATTGTGCTTAACCAAAGATGTTAAAATAATGAAAGTCCTTATTTTATTAAGACATTTATTAAATCATAACTGGTCATCAGACTGACCTGGTAACCCACACAGTTTAACATTTAAGTTTTGTTTTCTTATTGGGACACTCAGTTTCTACAGTTATATAACAGAACTCACACGAGCATCGTAGTTTAAGTTTGACATGTTCTTTGTCTCAGCACATTAAATTTTCTAATGCAATAAACCACAGGCATATGACACATTTTTAAAAACCATAAAAAAATATATACATGTATATATAAAAGTATTATATTGTGCCAAACCTGTAATTTTTGCTGTAGAGTGAGGAGTTTTTAAAAACAAAGTTGGGTGTTCTGTAAAGTAGAGCTTTACTGACTCAAGACTACAAAAGCTAAGTTTACAAATGTAAAAAGTGGGGTTTGGACCAAGAGAATCCACAGAAGGAAAAATATTAAGTATTTTGTGGTTATAAGGAGAATTATCTTGGTTCATAAAATGGAGAATAGTCTTATTTACAGCGTTTGTTCGGCTCTTTCAAGCTTGGAGGAAAAGTGGAGGACTCCAGTATTTCCAGGCATAGGTAGCAGATCTCCAGGAGGTGAGTTTGTGTCCAGACGGCGAGCAGAGAGAACCGATGAAACCAAGTTGTCAGAACTTGTCTTCATTTTATACTTTTAGTTTGTTATTCGTCTTGTTTTTAGAGGATTTTCTTCCAATTATTCATCAAATGGAAGTCAAAGCAGCTCAGAAGTAACTGTTGCTACAGACGCTTCCTCGTGATGAGCACGTCGTAATAACCAGCTGATAAAATGACAAGAAGAAAATGAATTATTAAACCAGACGGACTGAAACATGAATGGGAATATTTTAATTCTTACATCTGATCTCCTGAATCCTCCACTGTTTGAAGCTGTGACGCTTGCTACCCATTTAAATCCTTTAATTTTAACTGAACGAGCGTTGAAAGCGTGAACACTTCTTCCTTTTCATTTACAATTCTCTCTCTTTCCTGCTTAAATGATAAAAGGGGCAAACCGCTTTATTTCAGGGTGTGTGAATAATTGATGTGCAACATCGTTGTGAGGAGGGAAGCTACTCGTAGAGGCTGCGTTAGGGAACAGGAGACTCAACACCTTTTTAAGCTTTTTTTACGCTTATCTCCAGAACTTCAATACAGAGAGGATTCAAGATGAAGGTTCTGAAATGAAAAGACTCACTGATGACCCCCCACCACCACCTCCACATTGTGGCCTCCAGCAATCTCCTCAAGCATTTCACTGCATGTGAAACAGGAGATGTGAAAAACTTCTAGCATTTTCGTTCTCTCCCATAAGTTTCTCAAACGTTTGCTCTCCCAACGAGACATCCTGCCTTTCAAATAGTTCAAAAGCCTTAAACTGCTTTGTCAAGGATGAAGCTCCAGATTATGGCCGAGGGGGCACGTCGCAGAGCAAACACGTGGAATTAGAAAGACCATCCGTTTGTGTTGAGAGCATGATAGTTTGAAAAATATTTAAATATAATTTAAGACTTTATAAACCCTTCCCACATTCTTGCAATGTTCTAAACTCTTAAACATTAAAAAAAAAAAATCATATACGAGTACTCACCAGCTCTGCAGACCAGCAGATCGGTTCTGGTCAGGCTTGTGTCCGATACTGCTGACCTACCCTGCAGAGACAAAGCCAACCGCCNATATATATATATATATATATATATATATATATATATATATATATATATATATATATATATATATATATATATATATATATATATATATATATATATATATATATATATATATATATATATATATATATATATATATATATATATATATATATATATATATATATATATATATATATATATATATATATATATATATATATATATATATATATATATATATATATATATATATATATATATATAGATGCATATATACATATATACACATTCTGCCCCCCCAATCATTTTCAAAAGTCATGCTTTCTAGCTTTTACATTGCTTAGCAGTGTAGTTTTTTCAAATGATTGGGGTGGCTGAAGAAGGCCACCATTGGCCACCCCCTGGCTCCATCATTGTATATGGTGGTGGATAAAGCTCCTCCTTCCAATATTTAGAATCCATCTCTCTGTGCTACTTTGAACAAGCAAAAAATAAATAATAATTAAACAACCTCTGTTTTTCTCCACAGTGCATCTCTTCTGAACTTAAATGTCTTTTACCAAAAACATTTAGGTTTACTTCATTCCCTGCTCAGGTTCAGTACAGAAAAACACTTCTCCAAAACTATAAGCATTCTCTGCTCAAACCCCTCAAAGTTCGGGGACATCCGAATACTGCTCGTCACTTATTGACTCTGATGTCAATGTTATACAGTAAAACTTTCTATTCTCAATCTGTCAGAATCACAGAATCCAAACATTGGATTGGAGCTGTTGACTCCAAACAGGAAGTGAAATTTTGTTTTGATGTTGTTTATGTTCAGATGTCCCTGAACAGAGATGTAGAACATCTTGTTGTTTATTCGGATTCTCTCTGGTCTCTGTGAGACAGAGCAGCAAGTCAAGTCTGAGCAGAAGGTTTCATGTGGCTTCTTCTTCTTTAAGCAGCAGTTTTGGATTCATGATCTGCCTTTAATTTCATAACTCGGGTTATTTCCAGCTGTGTGCTTTATAATACCAGAGCTCGACTGATAAAAGAATAATTTATTAACATCCCCAAACACTTATTTCATCTATGGCGTTTTCAGATGTAGAATTATTCTGATTTGCGGTGATATGTTTCCCATTTTGTTCAACTTTTCTTTCAGTTTCTTCAAGCATTACTGATTTTAATAAAGTATTTGATGAGAGCGAGCAGCAGGGATTTCATCGTGCTGGAATATGATGGATTCATTTTCACAGGTATTTGGAGGATCAGTCTTAATTATCTCGGGCTCTGGCCTTTGATCCGATTCCCGCTTGTGTCTCTTGGCGCCTTTGGTGTCTTTACACACCGTATTTCATATTTCTATCAAACTTTTGAGTCCTGTGTCTTTGTGAGGACCAGCTGCTTGTGGTGGTGGGGGGTCTGCACCTGGTTATTAGTTGTCCAAGTGAATTTAGGGTTATTTCAGATTAGGTCTCCCCATTATTACCTTTGAGGCTAAGGGATGGGATTGTATTGAGATGAGGGAGAGGGAAAGTTTCATTTTTAAAACTTGGATGTGAAAAAACACACTCAAGGAAAATCTTCATTAGAGTCTTTAAAGGACAACACCCACCATGTTTTCAAATTTCACCGGCATTAATAAGTAGTTTTGACTTTAGAAATAAAACAGCAAAGTTTTTTTGGTATAGTAGAGTAATAACGCTAACTGTGTTATTTCATGATTTTCATGAGATTTTAGCACCAGATCCGGCAAACTCTGCCCCTCTCCAGATATGGCCACTCACGTCACTAAAGTGACCGCCCCCCCTGAATGCATGCATATGGCTCTGTGCATCACCGTGCTGACTTCATGCTCCATCGCGTTGCAGTGTTTTGTGTTCAAAACACTTTAAATTGGAAGACTACGAGTCAGCAATGATGCAGGCATTTGGATTTAAGGGGAAAAGAGGTACCAGACTGAAGGAAGACGCTGTGCCAACTGTCCATGCAGTTCCACCGTGCACCGGACCTAGAAAACTGGAGTCATCTCGGTCCGAGGACCGACCACTGAAGAAGGCCCGCACCTCCACAGTCGTGAGAAAACGGGAGGTATTTCGGGTAAGACTTTGCTCAATTTAACATCAGAACAGAATGAATAATAGAGCAGGCTTTTAAATGTACCGTAGTTTGGTAATATTCACGCCACTTTTTCGTGAAAATCTGTGTCGCAAGTCTGTGGCTAGTTAGCATAACGCTAATGCTAGTTAGCATAACAGTCTTCGTTTTTCTCTCGGCATTACATTGCACTGAAATAATAAACATCTTCTCTCGGCATTACATTGCACTGAAATAATAAACATCCCCCAATGTCTTAGTTAGGCACAAACGTAACTGTGAAGTGTGTACAACTCTACAGTGATTAATAAAAAATATTAAAACAAAAATGACTGGTTATGACAGTGTGGCAAAGTCGGAATGTAAGATCAATTGCAGGTGGACAAGGCAATGTTTGGTGAACTTCTTTTAAACCTAAAGCAGAAGTTATGTTATTGGCAACTTTTTTACATTTGTTATTGCTATTTTTAAACATTTGCAATAGTGTAATAATAATAATAATTAATTCAATTTATAACGCACTTTTCATTACTGAAAATCTCAAAGTGCTACACATATATTGAATGCTACACACATTCATAAACCGGTGGCGGCAGACTACCATGCAAGGTGCTTTCCAGTCCTACCGGGAGCAACTCAGGGTTAAGTGTCTTGCCCAAGGACACAACGACACATGGTGCGGGTCCCGGGAGTCGAACCGCCAACTCTCCGATCGGGAGACGACTGCCATTACCACTACACCACGGCCGCCCGTGTAATGACATGAAACTGGTGAAAAATAACAAGAAATGATCATTTTAGTCATACTCATTATTGTCTTTGATTAATTTGTTTTTCCTACTCAGTTTTTTAGTGTTTCTGATTTCTATGCAGAGACGAAAAACCACCACTTGAAAAAGTAAGAGCTTCTTTTTAATCAAGAATCTGATCGAAACATTTCTCAGCAGCAGATTAAAAACACGTCATCGTCAAGGGCGTAGATTTCATCTCATTATTGGGGGGGGACCATAAACAGGGAAATTTTTTAAGAGCAATTTTGGGGGGGTCGGCAAAGTTACAGTGAAATGTAATGCAAAATGTACAGAGGGAAGTTTATCCAAACTGCATGCATATACTATGCAGAATAATCAGCAATAATATTGATTTAAATGGCATGTATTTAGTAGTCTTAATACTACTATTAATCAGTACAATAGTGACACTCATTACTCTTGTAAAAAAATGTATGTGTTCAATCTTTGCCACTTGTCAAAATGACAAGTGGCAAAATGAGAATTTTGCAAAATATGTCCCCTCTAAATATTGTTTAAATTTCAGTTTGGCTTTGCTGTGGTCAGTGTCACTGGTAATCTGGTACAACACCTTCCCAAAATCTTAAAGCTTAAAAGAAAACAGTTTTCAAGGAGAAGAAATACTTTAATGCAGGGGTCACCAAACTTTTTGAGACTGAGAGCTACTTCAGTGTGACCAAGAGGCACAAAGGTCCACTTGTTCGTTCCAAACAAATTTGCATGGTTCAACTTTAATTATAGTATTAATAATAATACATTTACATACATGTGAATATATGACTGCCTGATCACATCTGATCTGGTCTGTATTATTAAAGACTCCACACAATGATTTAGCTTGGTAAATATGATCAATTATTATTGATAATTACCAGTAGTGATTAGAACTCTCAATCAAGAACTTGAGTCCTCAGTTTGAATAATTTTTTGGCTCTTCTGTGCAAATGTAAATTGTTCTTAGCTTTGACTGGGAGTGTGGATGGTTGTTTGTCTCTTTGTCTGTCTCTGTGATGGACTGGAGACGTGTCCTGGGTGTCTCTGGTGACCTGTCCTGGGTGTCTCTGGGACAGATGGACCTGTCCTGGGTGTCCCTGCCTTCACACAAAAGCAGCTGAGATTGGTTCCAGTCCTAAACAAGGGGGCATAATGGATTACTTATTAACTGATATTTAAACATAAAACACTATTTCTTTTATGTTAAACTCAATCTGTAACATTTGAAATTCATTGTATTTTATAAATATTTTATTAACTGTTTTGTAGAAATGAACACGTTTGTAACATTCATTCAAAATATGCCTTTTACTATTAACAAATCTGTAGCATTTTTTAAGAACCTATTAAGAATAATATTCCAGTTGGAGATACAAAATATCAATATTGTAATATAATAAACAGTGACATTTTTTAATTAATCATGTGACATAAGTATTGATCCTCAACATTTTTTATAATAATTATTTATAAAGCCCTTTCAAACAACCACAGCTGCAACAAAGTGCTACACATATAAAATCCTTTTAACTATTCATCACATCTTCTCTACTCTTTTTAAATTAATTATCTTTCACATATTTTATCATTACTTCTTTCAAGAGCTCCACATCTGAAAATATGATGAATGTGAATCCATCCTGCTCAAAGCTGCGCTGACATTCTTCTGTCTGTTGCAGAGCCACCAGGGAGCTAGTTAGCATTGAAGCTAGCGTGTTAGCTGATGAAGTGTCGCTCCTCGTTGCGTTTTGCTGTTGCTACAGTCACTAATGAGACACAGACACACTTGTCTTTCAACAATGTAAAATACCTTTTCCTCCCAGTCACTGTCACCAATGTTTTAAGTAGCTACTTACTGGAAGTTAATAGTTTGTGCTGCAGCTCACTTCCACCCAGCGGCTCCGCGCCGGAGCCTGTGACTCCGGTCAGTGTTGCCAGGTGAGAAATGTAGGATTATCGTACTAGAGCCCTAAAATTATCAGATTTTGAGGGAAATTATAGTACACCCATCATAAACAAAATAACAAGAATGCTCTATAGTCACTCTGTTGTTGAATAGCGTCTAACAAGCACCCCCAGCTTTGTGGCGTCAGTACTGGTGGGAACCAGTGACAATAATACGTATTAATGTCTGGTGGCAACTAATGAGCTCCCCCCCCCCTTCTTGTTTTGTTTCATGGTGGTTAACCACCATCGAGCTGAAGTGTGGACAGGAGATTAAAAATTTATTTTTAAACTAATTCTGTAAAATTAATTTAATAACTCAACTAAATTCTGTCTATTAAGTTTGTGTTTTTAAGGAAATAATAACTTGATCTTAAACTTTACTGATATCACTACTAAAAGCATCCCTAATTGTAAATTTAATATTCATTTTATTTCTTTCTTTTTGGAAATGCATTATTTCTGTTTCATACCGTGGACATTCCATAAAGACATGTTGAACCGTTTCAGGGAAATTGCTGGTGCACATGTCACAAAAAAGTCCTGTTGCATGTTTTCCAATTATTTCAAGAGATTTATTAAATAAAGGTTGAATGAATAAATTAAGGCCCGTGTGTCCTGTTCTAATGCGAGTAAGTTCCTGTTTCTTTCTGCTTTCAATTGTACTGTATATCTTACCTTTTTATGAATGTTGTGTAAATGTCTTCCTATATCAGTAATGTCCCAGTTTTCCTGTCATATTTTCTTAATATATTTCTTTATTATCATTTAACGTTCAACTTTATAAATGTTCTATCATTTTCATCACTTCTTCCAGACCGGTGTCACATGGCTCTGCTTTTTCTAACGCATGGGGCGGATGCAGCGGACTATTCAGCCAATCATGGTCGTTGTTCTGCATATACGTCACTCTTATGTCGCATTTAGAAAAGCACGATTGGCTGGAATTTCAAGATGCCTTCAGGGTTCACAAAAAAACTCCAACAGACAGTTGCGACAGGCTGATGGAAACCGATCACAACTACACGTTCACAGAATGGTCAAATTATCATATTTTTGGCCTTTTTTGGGATTATTGATCGTACATCGTACAGAGAGCAAAATTATCGTACAAATACGCTAATTATCGTGCACCTGGCAACACTGACTCCGGTGCTGTTGTTGTTCCTTGTAAACATTGGACTAAACCATTTTCCAACAGAGAGGGGGGGGGCAAATTTTCCTTTTTTTTCTTAGAATAATGGCGGATTTCTCTCTTTTTTTGCCTTTTTATATTTATATTGTTTAAAGACACGGTTTCCTTTATTGAATTATTGGGGGGGACAGATCTATATTTCCCCAAGATTGGGGGGGTCCGGACCCCCCCGACCCCCCCAGGATCTACGCCTATGGCCATCGTGTCACCACGTTCATGCTTACTGAAAATTCAACCTTCAGCAAATCTAAACAGCTTTCTGTGTCGTGTGAGACGACTCTACTCGAGTGTGAATAAATCTGAGCTTGGACTGAAGGCCGGGCTCATTTCGGTCATGTTTAAACAATGACAGACTTTCTAATGGAGCATGATGAAGTTTAGGTAATGAGGCAGCACTGAGGCCCTGGTGTGGATTTCCCAAGTCCTTTAACACGGAGCCCTGACCTTTTTAACTAGCAGAATTAATTAGAGCAGGCTAACCTTTCAGAGCTTGGCTGTAAAGTAAAACCAGCAATCCCGGGTCGCCTCATTACACCACGCTAGCTTTGTGGAGTGCGACTCCTCGTTTTTCTATGGAGTTTGGGAACGCACAGGAGCCAGTTAGGAGCTCAGGTGGGGAAAGAATTTCAGGTCAGTCCAACCGAGTCGGATATTCAAAAGGCAGAACTTTTAGTCCACGGTGAACAGCAGTGAGCTACTTTTCTCTCCTTCCATTTAAAGTCTGTATTAAAGTGCAAGTTCATGGAGTTAGGGATTAACGACATGTTTAATGCAATTAGCTTCATCTAAAAAAAAATTCCCCACATTAAAGCTTTTGACAAATACGTATAATAAAATAAAATAAAATAAAAACCCTAAATCTAAAAAAAGCTAAGACTGGTCCTCTGGACATAAAAAAAAAAAAAAGATGTTTTGCTTTGTTTTGTATTTTTATTTTTGAATGTCCAGACTTAGCTTTTTTTTAATTTTCCACCTGGATTATTGAGCATGCATTAAGGTATTTTGAAAAACCCTAAAGTTTGTTTAGTTGCTCAGAGGGCTGGCATTAGACACTGACATTTAAAAAACTAATTTTTGTGTGTTTTTTTGTTTGTTTTTGTTTTAGGAAAGTTTGAGGAAAAAGACACTCGAGGCATCAATCGGTAAAATAAAGAGTTAGTAACACAAATAAAAAGTATTCAACCTTTGAGAGAACGAGTTGAGATGACAAGACGAGTTGGGCTTTTGATTGCATCAACAGATCAGCCACGATCCATTTATATGGCAACATGGCTTGCCATACTTTCCAAATAATATGGGAACATGGTTTGCCATACTATCACCAGCCGCATGCGGCCATTTCACCGCAAGCTGACCAGCCTTGAAAGAGGTAAAATAAAGTTCAGTTAAGCTTCAGATGGGACTACCAATACTGCCAGGAAGCGATCCAGCATCCAAATGGACGTTCAGCTGCTGCACTCAGCGGACGTGCGTGGCCGATGACCCAAACAAATGAGATCCCAAAGCAAACATGTCAGAGCAGGGTCCGTGTCTGAATGATGCAGAATGCAAGCAGAGATTTAATGCGCTTTGTCGGCCTCGAAGAACAAACACCCCCTCAGCTCTGATCTTCTGCTCCTTTTATTCAGCTGCGTGCCTCCGCTTCCCGTTAATAACTAAGCAGCTAAAGCTTCATTAAAAATGGCGGAGGTTGTTTCAGGTTCGGACCTGTCATTACTATTAATTCATCGTGTTGGGTGGGGTTGGAAATGATGGCTACGTGCTGGGGCTGGGTTGGATTTTTTGGACCCGAAGGCAACACTATTCTGTGGTAACTGCAGTTGTGAAAAAAAATGGTGTCAGTTTTTGTTTAAATTACTTTAATTAAATCAAACTTTTTGCCTTAATAAGGATTATTGTCTATCAAGTTTTAAAAAAACTGTTTAATTCAAAGGTGTAAGGACAGTTCTACACCCTGGTTTAGTACAGAGCAGTGATACCTGGCATTAATGGAGTAAATTAAAAAGTAAAAAATTACATGTTTACTTGTCTGTAAACTTGAGTGCTAACTGTGCTAGCACTTTGAGATTTTCATTAATGAAAAGTGCGTTATAAATTGAATTCATTATTATTATTATTACAGGTAGTCCCCGAATTACGAGCGCTCTGATCTACGAGGTTCCAGACTTACGAGCTGGCGAATTTTTGGAAAAAACGCAAAAAATACTGAGTTTTCATGTGTTTTTTCACCACAGTTAGTTAGCTAAACATATGGACACACGTTTCCGATCATTTTTATGCACTCATAAGCAGTTTTTTGATGAAAAACGAGTGTTTGTAGTCGCGCTAGCGAAACCGTTCCAATTTACGAGCGAAATTCCGGACTTACGAGAGACATGGCAACCGTTCCAAATTACGAGATTTCCGGTTTACGAGCGCCTCGTTGTAACGGATCTCGCTCGTAAATCGGGGACTACCTGTATTATGAAGTTAGTCCTGACGATGACCTCATGTTCAACAATTGGATTTTATTTGACCGGATACATTTGTTGGAGCAGTAAGATTTCAGAGGCTGTTCAGAGAAACAAGTCAACCGTTCTTTTGGCTCTGAGTGTTTTTTTTTTAAACCCTTCACTTCAGAAAGGATGCTCAGCGAAGTGTTTAAAACACATCAAACATCATCTGAGCTAACTGAACGCAGGAAAAGTGGCTCCATCTGACTCATTACAGTCACACGATATACTCCTAAAAGGCTTTCCATAAAGTTTGTGCAGAATTTAGTTTATTTGAGAAATCGTAAAATAAAAACACTTGAATGTAGCAGTCGTTAGCCTTTATTGATTTTTTTTTTCTTTGCATCACCTTAAACCTGAACAGAGCATGTCAGTTATGCCATCAGCACCGAGAGCGACCCGAGCAAAGGACATCTTCTCTGTCTGCAGGCTAAACACGTTGAGCTTGACCACGAGTAGGTGCGGTCCTCTGGACAGCTATTTTTGGACTCTCCGTGACATTTGTTGACGTTTGGCCACGAGCGTTTGTCGTTGACCCAGAAATAAAGTCTTAGGGTCACAAAAGCCGGCACGAAGCTGAACATTTTTCAGCTTTGTCACCAGATTAAAGTCTTCACATTTCATTCAAAGAAGTTGGAAAATAATTTAATTTAAAGTATTGGTTAAAATCAAGCGTAAATGCAAGCTGTTATGATACAAAGTGCATATAACATGTTTGCTCCATCACAATCTTTTGACAATGTTTTACATTTTACTTGAAGCTGGATTGAGCTCAGAGTTACCGTAATGTCCACCTTACAAGTCACACTTCTATATAGGTCGCATCAGTCCAAAAATGTCTAATAAAGTGGGGAAAAAACATAAATAAGTCACTTTGCCTCATGAGTTGCATCTATCATGCGTCACTGCTGACACATTTCTTCGACATTTAAAATTTGTCTGCTTGAGTTTAAAAGGTGTGTCTCAGTTGATATGTTCTTGTTTTTGATTGTATACATCTATCTTATAATGTTTTGCTAGTTTTTGATACTTTGTTAAAAAAATCTGTATTTCTCTCTTATGTTTTTCCATTGTTTATTGTTTAAGGAAATTCTACCATTGCTGTTCATCATTCTTTAGTTTGTAGCAGGTCGCTCTTGTAAATGAGTCCACGAGGCTCAATGAGATTTACCTGACTAAATAAAGGTTGAATGAAAAAGTTGAAGTTTTCCTTAAAGCTGCACTATGTAACTTTGTAATGCAGTCTGTAACTTTTCTAACAATATATTTTTAACATATTTCTTCACTCTGTCACTATCTACTGACAGACTGATGTTAGACAAAGTAATCTCTGAAAAAAACTATAGTCCCCTTGCTTCTCTATCAGCATTTATAAAAACACTAAAAACACAGAGTGACCCGGACAATGACCAGCCAATAAAAACAGAGTTGTTTGTCACGCCCCAACCCACGCCCCCGCCTGTCCCAGCCCCAGCGCCGCGCACGTTCTCATTCAAAGGATTGCAAAGCGATGCAGGACTGTTTTGTATGTGACACAAATGTATTAAATATCCCTTCTTCATCCCAGAGCTGGACTTTTTTTTTTTTTTTGCCAAAAGTCAAGTGATCGCTTCATCCTTCACTGACAGGAATGAGGAAATGGATTTGTCACGAGCGGAAAAAAAACTCATGTCCAACGTGGCTGCGTGAAGCTCTGCTGATTTCAGGGTGTTTTTGTGTTGTTGGACCAGTGCTTCATGGTTTTATTTTATTTTTTAGAACGTTTTATTAACATATAATCACAGAACTTCGCAGCGTCTGCCACAGGACATGTAGTGGGGGCGGAGCATTCCAGACATTCCAGATCCACTGACAGAAATGAGGAAGTCACGAGCGAATTAAATCATGTCCAACGTGGCTGCGTGAAGCTCTGCTGATTTCAGGGTGTTTTTGTGTTGCTGGACCAGTGCTTCATGGTTTTATTTTATTTTTTAGAAAGTTTTATTAACATATAAACACAGAATATTGAAGCGGCTCCGAGCGGACATGCAGCAGGAGGCTGAGCTGAACTCAAGTTCAGCAGAGCACGGAGCAGAATGCTTTTCCCTGCTGAAAATATTTCTAAGTCCTGAGCACAACAGAAAGTTACACATAGCAGCTTTAATAAATGCACTTTAATGGTCAAATCAGATGCATTTCAAATGGGCGGCGCAGAGAAATGCAGCTGATTTGACGTTTGCTCCAGGAGTTCAGAGTCAGATGAAGGTGGCTCTGTAAGACAAGCCAAGTGTCTTATTGATGGTCACTTGTAGTGTCCCTCTGCCCTGGGGTCTCTTCTTAAAAATTAAAAACTGAACCACCTCGGCTGCCTCCGCTGGTGACCAGGAGCAGCAGAAGCAGAGGAAACCTTCAGAACTTTTTCTCTCAATAAAGAGTCAGACTTTATTTGAAGTATACCGTACTTTTCACCGTATAAGTTGCAACTTTTTGCATACATTTTCATGCTCTGTGACTTATACGATGAAGCGACTTATTTATGTTTTTGTTTTTTCATATTTATAAACCAATTTTTGGCTGAGATCTGATGATTTCATTCATTCTGGCATGGAACATATCGAACATTACCATTTTCAGCTGCTAGAGGGCCCTTGAGTAATAAGACAAGCCAAGTGTCTAATTAATAGATACAAGCAGTGGTGGGCAACGCTAATTAAAAAATTAGTTCCACAATTTCTAAAACGCTTATTAATTTTTTTTAGGTCCACAATTTCAAAAGCACAAATGTCTTATGAAAATTAGGGGAAGCTAATCTAATCCGCTATTTTTTATATTTATATATATATATATATATATATATATATATATATATATATATATATATATATATTATATATATATATATATATATATATAGCCGGCAGCGTTATCAATATTTGCACTACACTGCCAACTGAAAAGTAACAAAAATGATCCTAAAAGGATGAAATTACAAAAATCAAAGGATTTATTTAATACTTTA